>JAEBDU010013241.1:0-32599 GCA_016802625.1 Heliconius numata
ACAATAGTAATTCGACGGCCGTCGAATAAAGGGCGGATAAGTAGCAGTTGTTGAGTTCCATACAAATTTAATTTGAAAACTTTTAAAGAATATTTTCGTTTTGTTTCGTTGACTTAAAATATAAATTATAAATTTGATGAAAAGAAGAGAGATGAATGAATAAAGAGGTGGAATTATAAGCAAAAGTATAAATCGAGAAATAGAAACCGAGAAATATATAGATGGCAATATATAAAAGACACGTAGTTCCAATGTCTAAAACGTTCAAGAGCTACTTAATTATGTACAATTTTATGGAAGTAAAATGAAACTGATGCAAAAATTAAATTGTGAAATTGTATTATAATTACCGATTTTGTTTTTTTGTAAAACAATTTTTTTACTGAAATTTCATTACATCCCCCTAATTTTGTATTATACCTAATAGATATTATAAGTTCGTACGCTTGTATTACATATGAATATTTGTAATTCAATTACGCAAAATCAGCTCAAAGGAATTAGATGAAATTGGCACACAGATAGTTCACAAACTAAATTAACACACGTGATGTGGATTGTTTATGTTGAAAGTTTGATACGCAACTATTTCCTATTAAATTAAATAACACATTTTAACTTGTAAATTGTTATAATATAGAAAAATTTCCTCCGATGGCCGTCGGCTTATAAGACAATGCGTCTCGAAAATTTGTACAAAAAAATGAGGAAAGGGAAAAAAATGTGGGAAATCATTTATTTCCCGATAGTTTCGATATATTGCGTGTTGAGTGACAAAGCTCAACACCTCATATTTTCCTATCAGAATTGAAACCACCACCGACTCGACCGTCCGACAACGCGCTGTTTCACTCAACACAAAATGTCATAAAATAATTTATTTTTACTTAGAAATTTTTACTTAGAAGTTACCACAAAAGCTAGCCTTCTAAATGATAAGAAACAAAAACAAAATACTACGCCATTATAAAGCAAAAGGACACGTGATTACGCCAAAATGTTTACACGCAGCGACAAATCAGCGCTCCACTGTAATAAACTAAGTAATGTTTTAAATATTGCAAGTACTAAACATTTTAAGTTCTGGTACAAGGGCACAATCACGCGATTGTGAACGCGACAGTTGGTTCGATTCCCACTCGAGGGAATTAAATTATAATTTATTTTTATTTCTTTATTCTGTTAACAAGGCAAACTCAGTTCCACCACTCAACTCGCAACCCGTAGAAAATTCGACAGAGAGTAAAGAAAGGAGTGTCTTAGCTCTAGGTTACCCGGCCTACTCTGCCTACCCTGCTATGTGCGAAATACAAGCTGTATTGTGCAATTAAAAACAATTAAGAACACCACGTGACTAACGACACAAAACTAACAAATAAAATTAAGAATTTATTTGTGTTCTATACGCTGTAAAGCGCAAAGCGACAAAATAAACCTAGTATCGAAGAGAATCCAATGTGCGCGAGTTCGAGACATTGCTTATTCAATGGTGAAACTTAACTATGCACTTTATCTTATCAGAAGAGGGAAACGCAAGTTAAATGCTGTTGTTTTCTTTGTAATAAATAAAAAATTTAAAAAGAACCTAAAATTATATCATAATTGTCAATACAATAAAAAGATTCTATCAGCATATTCATTAGCTGTTAGCTTTAAAACTAGAAGCAGTAAAGGAGCAACCACACATTACGTCATAGGGCATTAGGGGTCCACTAAGTCACAGTAACGAGCGGGGTGATAATGTAGTTTGTGATACTAATCTATGAGAGTAGAATAAACACAGAATAATTTATCAGCTCGTCTATTAGTTGGTTTGTACAGTTGTTGCTAGGTCCCCCGGTTTTGTTCTCTATATTTGTCTTTCTCTTTCTTTGACAGCTTACAAGAGACGTGGGTTCAAAGTCCTCTACGTTCAATATTTTTATACGTTTTCTGTAAGTTTCTGTTCTGTGTTAAGTGTAAGTAAATTCTAAAATATAACAAAATGTTAATAATTGGTTAACTCATAACTATTTTCAAACCACTAAGATTTAGAATTTTTAATTTTGTTGATTGAACGAGCCGAATAATTTGAAATTGAGTTAAAAAAAGTCGACGCTAGCTTTTATAGGTACAAAAGATAAGGCCTACAAAGGAATGTAGGTATATTTAAATTATTTCAAACATATACAACGAATATTTTCATAATATTTCACACGTTTATTGTATGGCCAACTGTTACCGTCGCTATCTCACTGGAGCCGTGTAAAAATTCAACAGAAATGCTGGGTAAATTATGAAAGTTAACTTCATTTGAATACGCGCCGTAGTTTCAGTTTGTGAAAATATATAGTTAAGCCATTGTAGTATTTCCAGATAATTCGTTACTTCTATAAATTCATTTCTATTTAACTTTATTATACATACATTTATACATTTATATACGAGTATAGTCTAATTAAAAATTAAAAAACAGCGACTGGTTGTAGACATGGCGGTTGTGAGTTCGATTCTCACTCGGAGGAATTAATTATTTCCATTTACTCGCTCTCGTAACACTTCCAAGCGCGGCGCTAGATTCCTCGGAAAGTAGGTAAGCACCATTTATGCACATTTTTCTAAAGAAATGTCTTAAGATCAGGTAATTCTATAGACACGTTATTCCAAAGATAGAATATTGAATAAGAGCGAAGTACTTCTACATACCATCAACAGATCTAAAAATAGTAAAACATAACTGCTGTAATAAAAATATTATAAGCATAAACGTAACAAACCATACCATATACTTGTTCCATATTGGAATCCACGTACAAATGCTACCTGCCATAATCGTAATAGGTAAGTACCTCCTATCGAGCGTGGATAACGTGACTTATTGGATCGGATGAAATGGTCTGACTTACCAATAGAAGAGTGCACATTTACAATAGAATAAAATCCTACTATACATTTAAAATGTTGCTATTATTGATAAAATAAATATATTAGAGATATGTGTTGAGTGGCGGAACTCAACGCCGCGTTTTAAAGAATGTCTTTTTAGTAATTTTGATGCGATGTTTAATATTTATTATAACTTGCTTTCACCACCCTCTCACCTACCTACCTATCACCTAGAATAAGAGTGATGATATGAAAGAACTCTAAGCCAAAAAATAAATAAGTAATAAATTAATTTACTAAAATACCTCGAGCTTAAAATATTTGAAACACGCTTTGCAAAATTAATTTGAATAACGTCTAATTACAATATAATAAGTTTTCGTACACAATTTCCGTTCTTTCTCGGATGCATTGTTGCATAATGGTTTCTCAAGCGAGATAACTCAATTTATTAAAACAGAATTCTCCGGAAGCCGCTCTCTTTAATTAGGAGGATAGAGGGAGATTGTGCTGCGAAGTAAGATTAAATGGTGTTTTTGTCTAGTGGATTGCAAGCTATTGTTCTTCGTAATTGCTATCAAATAATATTTTAAAATAGTAGTTTGGTAAGGTGGATATAATTTAATTAATTGAATTTAATTATAAGAAAAAATATAACGATTAATTTCAATATAGTTTCAAATTTCAGCAAAAAGTGAGAATCGAAGTGTCTTAACACTAAATTGTTAGTTCAGTTTAGTTTTTAATTCATGGGGTCCTTTCTCTCTCCAACCGAAATTAAAAGTAAAGCTGACAAAAGATATCGATTAATAATAATTGAAAAGTTGATAAATAATTCTTATTATAATAACTGTTCTGTGAATTGTATTACTTTACATTTCTTGTACATTAATCATAGAGCTTTTGCGTGTCGTTCATGTAATTTTTTTAAGTAACTAATTTCGTTACTCGAATTTGTAATTAATATACTATCAAAAAGACAAGAAATAGCATTCCTATTGTCAATAATGTAGATTTAAATATAGGTAGAATAGAATAGATTGAATATTTTATTATTATTTGAGCTTCTCGTTTTTGTTCTATGCTCTTCAAATTCGAGACATTGCGTGTTGACTGGCGGAAACTTGGCGTTATATCTACTACAGCGGAGAAATTAAATAATTAAAATAGAAAATAAAGTTTTAAATAACTAAATAATATATTGTGTTCAAATTCATTTTCACAATGTACCTGAACCCCATTTGAAAAAGAGCACACACGTCCAAACACTAATTAAATTTTAAATTAACTGAATTAAATGGACACCAGAACTTTCTGCTCTGCTTGCGTTTAATTTGCGTTTGAAAATTGTGAAAGCGAAATATACACGTTACTCATAATTCATTCGCACAGGTGTATAACATTTTAATGATGGTTTTTTATGCTTTATTTACGAAAAATATTAATTAAAATAATAAAAAAATATGTTAATATAGGTATTTAGTTAGCATCTCTGTAGGCAGATTTTTACAAATTTCTGCTACCGAAAGATTAAGAATAAGAATTATCTTTTGGCAAGAGAGAATACTATTTTTTAAATATTTTAAACATTTTTTAAAGAGGGAAGAGAATACTATTTCCACACTTAGGAAAGAAAAAAAGTAGTTAAAAAGAAAATGTATAAAAATTATAACGTAGCGGAATATGCTAAGATAAATAAGTTGTAACAAGCGTGTAAAAATTTCGACGTAGCTCGATGAGAACGGTGGCTTAAATGTTGCTTAGTTGGTCTGAGCACCTGGATGATCCAAAGAGGCGCGGCTTCAAATCCTTTTCTTTATAAGTATTTTTGGCATTTACATGTATATGTATAATTTGACTTACCAAATACTTACTCCAATTATTCTATAACATAATGTGTTGTTGTTTGTTTTGAATATTGTTTGTATAAACTTTAACTAACTAATTACATATTTTGTATATAAATTAATAAAGTGAATACTGTTGAATACTATTGCAAAAGTGAATTTTAGGCAATGTTGAAATTAGCAACAAATTTGTATGTTTTACTTTAACTTGAACAGTCAGTCCTTCAACAAACGTTCTTTTTAATATCATTCGTAATTAAAAAAACAATATACGATGAAAAGTAATTACTCAAAAACGCCATAAGGGGAAGTAATTAAAAGTGAAATTACAGCTATAATTAATACTTTAAAGTCCAAAGTTCCATCTGTTAGTCCATCAAATATTTTATCTCACCCTTCTGTCATAGTAAAAGCTCCCGGGACAAAGGTCTTTGTTGAACTCAAAGTTTTTAAATTATTAACGCCGGTATTCAGTGTTGCCAGTGCATGGTGCCTCACAACACGGTAAGATGCAAACACCGGCTGCAAATTTATGAGGTCATGAAACAAGATAAACAACAATGCATGAGTTTCTTACGTTTACTATATTTAAGCTCGACTTCTTATCTGCGCTGAAAGTTGTAGTGGTTGTTTAATATATCATATATATTTTTTTATAATCTTATATTTTATGTAAAAAATTTGGTTAATGATAATATCATATTATGATCTCAAACAAAGTTGGTAGATGAGATGACATCTATTAAATTTTAAGCGCAGCGTTAAGTTCTGCCACCCATAGATACGCTATGTTTCGAAGCCGAGTGGAAAACGAAAAAATTTTCTTAAGAGTCTTGACAACAGATTCTACCTGCCTACCCTGCTACGTGAGAAAAACTGTTTATTTCTTAATTTTTGACGTTTTACTTAAGTATTTTATTTCGTGACTGTAAGTGTAGCTTAGATAAAAATTTAGGGCCATTTGAGTCAGTAATGTCTTTATAATAACCTTTAATTAATCAATCAATATTCCTTCATCTACCTTTTAGTTTACCTATATCGTTAGAGGCAGATCGAGTAAAGCTTAAAAAATATAATATTAATAAAACTTCTACGCCGTCAACATCAAACATTACCAAATAAGCGTGCTTTCTATTTCCCTGTTCAGGGAAATTATTATGTTTAATTACATTAATTTTCTCGCTCCATAGCATTTGGTATTTAGCTGGAGAGAAGAGAAAGGAGTGTCTTAACAATATATTCACTCTGTTTACCTTTAAAAATTTTCGCTCTGATAACAATACAAATCGCGGTCAATTTCGTCATTCAACATGGAATGTTTAGAAAATTATAGATAGTGGGGATAGAAGATCTTAATACTACTATCTTCTAACCAGACCGAAAAGGATTTAACATATACTCATAGACATAAAATATATCGAAAGTTAAATCAATAGCCCCAAATATTAATTAGATATCATAAATACACCAATAAAAAAAGATATAAAACATTCATAAATTCCTGAAAAGCAGTACACGCAAAAAGTATAAATTTTATCGAATTTTCAATGCAATGCTAGTATTCAATTAACTCTTAACATGCATGCATTAAATGAAATTGCATTTTGTACACGAGGTTCGTTAATTTTATTTATATTATATAGCAAATTATATTGTGAATGCATTTAAGGTGGGTACACATCATTATAAAATCGACGGTCCCTAGGTTATCCCTATTGAAAGTGAAAAAATGAAGTATTTATATAGTTGATTTGAACAAGGATAGTTTTCGATTACATACACGTTTAAAAAACGCATAAAAACACTACGAGTTTTCTTTCGATACTTTACGTAGGGACCATCGAAAACTAGCGAACTAATCGCGGTTTCGCCCGCCTATCCTTATTGTTATATTGCCAAGCCAAGTTATACAAATCTTTGCGTCAATTACAATATATATGTCATTCTATAATAATGTTGTCATAAGCTATATTACTGTTAAGTTTCACATTTATATTATTAGTAGGATGTGTAATGTGTATATAAATAAGCTTACATTTTACACAAGAATTATTTAATTACTATATGTATAAAATAATATTTACGTAGTCAATCAATTTTCACTATTATATAATACTGTTTTTAATAGTTGTCATTCGCTTTAACTATACTAGACATTGATATTATACAAGGCCACATGTCTTCATGTTCTTTATAGATTTTAAAACAATCGCTTTCCAAGTTTCCCAATGAATATTCGCTTTCAGATCTTTAAAAGATCTGAACTATGAATTTTAATGTGATTCCTATAAGTAGACACACTCATAAGAGGAGAGTATAATATGTTAAACTAGATTAAAGAAAAGAATATTTAATATTACTTGACATTATAAAAAAATATTTAGTATCCGCTAAATTGGGAAAAAGCCATAATTATATTATATCTAAATCAACTTGGACAGAGCGTGAGCAAACATTAACAAACAATCCAAATATAAATAAATAAAAGCTTAAAGAGAAAACAATGTTAATTTTTGTATGAACGAAAATGGACATAGGAAAACAAAAGAAATCAACTAATCGATAAAATTAATAACTGCTTCATTACCATTAAGACACAGCAAAATAACGAGTAATAAAAATCGTATAAAACTTGCTTTGAGCCGCTAAGCTAAGAGTCATTAAAACTTTGGAAGCACTGGTTTTTAAGCTTAATAAACATTAAATGAATGGAAGATAAATAGATATTAAGTTTTTCAAACAGATTCAAAATGTTTTCTGCACAGTAGCGTGGGCAGAGGGAAGTGTTAAGGCACTCCGTTTACTACTTTCCAATCAATTTTTAAAACATTATGTGTTGAGTGACGGGACCTAACAGCATGGTTTGTCAACGAGTTCTGAGAATAATAAAGGAAATATTTCCCTAATAAACCATTGCTCCAAGAAAATCAAAACCTTTACATTCAAGGCCTGTCCCATTGCACCACGACGGTTTCAGAAATTAAGTAATACATCAATTTTAAGTCTAATATATGAATTTTACTAAAAGCATATTTCTTTTAAAGAAACTTAAAAAACTTTGCAAGGTTGGCTAGCGTTCAGGTTGGCATATTGATCGTCTATGAAACACGTAGGTAATATAAGTAATAGTATTACCTAAATGTCGATATTCCGACACCTTCCTCGCATTATGTCGAAGACAAAGAAAGCGGTGGCAGCTAAATGACTGTATAACTTTCATAATGGGTTATTAAAGGCGAAGTTATATTATAAAATACTTGAATTATTTTAAACGTTAGGTTATAATTATTTTTAAATATAAGATGGAAATATCTAGACAAATTTGAATAAGATTGTCTTTATGGTAGAAACAATTGTCTAGTTTAAGGCTGTCGTGACGGAACGGCCCAAAATGTGATTAAAAATATAAGTAAAATATTATTATTTAAATATTTAAAGAATGATAAAAAAATATTGAAACCTCTTCGGTTTCTTATCTTTATAATATTTCTGTGCGAACTGTAAGCGATGACGTAGCTACCTACATAACTATATAATTTGTTTTGTATAAAAAAAACTTTACGTTTTATATAAAATTCGCACAAAAATACGCTAAATTAAATTCATTACACTGAAATATGAAACATAATTTTATATTAATGAGAACATTCCCTTGTTTACGAATAATAATTAATAAAAGCGTTAATTATGAGTAAGCAAATTTAATAGTAATAACATAATATTTAAACGCAGCAAATTGAAGGTTCAATGGGAAATTTCATGCCGATAAAGTAATTTAAAATGGTTGACCATCACTGAAAAGGCGTCGCTTGCTAATTGGGTAAAACTCAAAATGTTGCTTCCTCTTCAACAGATGAAAGTATAAATTTATGTATTTCAATTTCATTTCACTCTTTCAGTTTAATAAGCTTTTATTTCGATTGCAAATCCAACATGGTGGAACGCCTAAGATGGCGGACTATGAACTTCTGTATCCCTCTTTCTATGATCTGGTAGACAAAATACGGTACTAAGTTCCGCCAAATGGAAACAGAGTGTCTTATCACTGACTCCCTAGGCTTGCTATGCAGAAAAAACTTAAAAAATTCTATTTTCATATTAAACCTATGGGGACTATATTTATTAAAAGAGCCCACACAATGTTTTCAAATAATTAGTTAGATAAAGCTTTTATTATTCATATTAACATATAAATTGACGTCGACCTTCCGCCTACAAATGAATATTTTTAAAAATCGTAACGGCAGTCCCACGAGGACGTTTTCGCTTTCGACGTAATGAATTAAATTAAAGCTTAAATCAACTCTTTTCCAAGGATAAAAATAATTATTTTACGAAAAGATCGCTACGAAAGGTAAAGTAACTTGTCACGAATATAACAATAAATTATAAGAAAATAAAATATTTTTAAGAATAAATACATTTTTTAAGCTATCTCAATTAGAAAACGATTTTACAACACAGTACTGTCAGGTCAAAATTTCAGTACAATTTTCTTGTCAAGTTATATATAGTATTGGGCTTCAATACAATTTTTTTTAGTAGGATTACGACTGAAATAGATATGAGGTTTTTTTAAAAAAATACTGTTTATTTAAATATACATAGGTTGCTTTATAATTCTCGTCTGGGAATAAAAATAACAGCGAGATACTATGTCAATATTGACGCCGTCGCTGACTATTGAAATTGGATTCTGATTGAAATTTAAAGTAGATATTCCACGACTAACATTTTAAAGAGAACTTCAGCATACAATATCTAAATATACATATATATTTGACGCTAGAAAGAAATTTAGAATTCCTTGTAAAATACGAATACAAATTTATTTTAGCGGAATTAAATTTATTAGAACATTGACGCAAAGTTTGATCCACTAAGTAAGCGACTATTAACGTGGTATATTATTGTAGTGGTATAATTAAGCTTAAACCCCAAGTTTTTTCAACTAAACTCAACAAAGATTTGCATTTTTAAAGTAATGATAGAGATATAAGAGATGGAAAATATAAAGATGGCACATGTTGAGAGTTTATTTTTATGTTATCTTTATATAGGGAATATGGTTGTTACTTTAATAACATTTTTTTTTTTAAATATGATAACAACTTTAATCCTGAACACTTTTTACACAAATGAAGCTATAAAATAAATCTATTCACACAATGGAATATAAATATTCCTTTAAATATTATATTATATTTTTTTACTTTTTGTAAATTCTACAAACAAATTTAATTTAGATTTTTCTAACATCTTAGATTAAATAATATTTTCTTAATTTTATATTAAATATTCTATTCTTTTTATTCTCAATTTAAAAAATCATAAAACTATGTACAATTTATTCTGGGCTCGCGCCAACCCTGAGATTTCAAAGTACTCTAAATAGCAATTAGTTTGAAACTCAGTTCATGCTCTTAGAAAAACGTTTTTCCTCAAAACAATTTGAAAAGAATCGGATTTGGTCTTTACGAATTTCCGGAAATGAATTCTTTTGAGAAGATTGCTTAAATATAAATTGTTTCCTATTAAAATATACGGTAAAGGGATTGCTATAACAATAAATAATTCAGTCATAAATGTATTAAGCATATTTCATGTCAATTTGAATTTCAAATATAGAAACACAGACGAATTTCGGATACGATTTTTACAAGTGTAACGATATATTTATAGTACACAAATATAATGAATTTTTACTTAGTTATTATATAGAATTTATTAAAACTAAAAGGCAATCATTTATAAAAGAAATATAATCTTAAACCAACAAAATATAAAAATAATGCTTAAACGTCCTGCCTGCTACGAAAAGTCTACGGGACTGCTACGAAAACATTAATAATAAAAGTCCATCTTAATATTACCAGTTTAAAAGGTACTACGATAGTTTTTATGTCTACAATTAAAATATTGAAAATAAATTTATATTACCTAAAACTTTTATTTATCGCAATTACCTTCTAAGATAATTCTGAAGTAATAAAAATATAACGACTACCTATCCTGGAAATGACTAATAATCTAATCAAGGACTATTGAAAAAAATTAACTTTATTTTTTTAGCTTCACGCTGTAAGAGGGAATTGACCTTATGTATTTGTAAAAAAATTAAGTCATTGTGGTGTTATTAATATAACATAACAATTCCAAAAACTTTTAAATGTTACTATTTTGATTTAATTCATTTTTAAATGTATTACGATACTAAAATAAAGAAGAACCTAAATTAGGACTAATCATAATACGTATGTGTAGAAAATTTCATCCAAATTCGCTTACACACAGGCAAAATATACGATATATTTCTTCAATTACTCAAAGCACTTTCGTAAAATGAGGCAGCATTTCTAGCTAGGAATACAACATCACGTTTTCCTTTAACAAAAACAATAATTCGTATAGGATAGGAGTACTTAGCCAATTAAAACCACTTTAATAAAAGTTGGAATTGATATCTCAATTATAAAATCATTTCAAATTCAAAACATCCTTTGTTATAATACAATATACGATGTCCAAGAAGAAAGAATGAATTGTATTTGGCGCCATTAAATCCTGTGACAGTTTAATCGTTGGCTACCTCATTAGTAGCCTGATCGCTTTTTTTGTTTAGCATTGCTGTTTTTTGTCATGGAGTAAACGACAACTTAGCAACATGTTAAGTTAATGATAGTCGGAAAAATAAGGCTTCTGATCTAATGATTTTTCCGGGTAATATTAATGACGATTTTTCACTTCAACATGATGATGTTACATGAACGATTGATCTGCTAAATAAAAGAAATCCCTTAAAAAAATATATCTTTGCGTAGCAATGATGAACGGCTTGTCAAAGCAATCTTTAGGCCCTCTGACTTTTTTAGGATTTTTTCCACAAATTTACACAAATAAAATATTTATTTTGTATTTTTTTAGTTTCTCTGTATTCGGCGAGCTTGAGTTTTATCCAGACGAACACAGAACTCGTACAGATCTCCCATACTTTTACTAGGGAAAAGAAAACAACGCATTACTTAACATTTAACTTGGCTGTCATTTAACATTTATGTTTCTGATGGGATAAAGTGTTAAAGGAAGTATTGTTATCTGTAATAAAGAAGAGATATATCCCATATAAGTACGTATTCGTGCGATAACAGACATCCATATCGGGCACATCTAACATGAAAAGCCAATTAAGCGACGGTTGAACCAAGAATTTCCCCGGAGGCGATGCTAGTTAAGAACAAGCGCTTAACTCATAATTACAGGGAACAGTCATTTCTAACATTGCACGCCTTTATTGTTTCTTTCCTTTACAACCTAGAAATATGTTCTTTTATATATTGAAATTGTAAAAATGTTTCTAAAAAAAGTACACAGGTTTGTAATTATCATTTATCATTTTCAAATTCATTATACACAATAAATACTCAGGTTTTTCCAATGGATTATTAAACAGAGAAATGTTTCATGTAAGGCATCTCCGAGTATTATAATTACAAGAATTCCAGTAATAGTAATATCAGTAATTGGTTTATGTAATCTATGTAGGTATGTAAATGACAATATTATGCAGACATAGCTTAGTATATTGGAATATGATTATATATTATAGTATACAATTCTAGAACTATATCGCGTTTTTCCGCTAACCGTAAACATGTAAGACAAACGAGGAAAGTAAAATAGTGTGATAGATGAGCTGTCACCAGACTTCTCTTAAAGGAAGTTTGTTAGAAGGAAGAAAGTAATTTAGTAAATAACCTCACCTGTATTTTTCTTTCTGCTTCTGTCCGATGACTTTTACCTTATGAATGCAAAAAGACCAGTTAATGTGAAATGTATAAAAACAACCATTTGTGTAAGTATGATTTTTATACATTGAATAATATAAAATTAAATAAATTATAAAATACAAACTTAAGGACAAGACATTTGTAAAATCCAATGAATTAACATTTTCTTATACTCCGCGTTGATGTTGAAAGTAATTTATATCAAAGTTCGTACAGAACGGTAAAAACAACGTGAAACGCTACCTATTATTTTTCATGCTTTGTGTATATAAACTACTTTTTCAAATGAACTAAAAATAAGGCCCATTTGGCGCAGCGGGACGACGTCCGAGTATAAGCCCGATGGTAGAGAATTTATTTGATTCCCATTCGGGGGAATAAATTATTATCATTACCTCACTCTGGTAATAAGACATAGCACAGCGTTAAGTTCAGCCATGTAAGAACCAATGTCTTGAAAATTAAGGTAGGGACCGGACTATCTCAACACTAAACTCCGTTTATCTACCCTGCTATATGCGTGATACAGCGTGAATCTGAACTATTAAAACCGAACGAGTTCATATTCAGGCGAAAATTCGGATTAAAGTCATTATAAGAATAGCTTTTATATAGTGCAATGAAAACATCTGTACACAATGAAGTTGGTTTCGATTTGCTGAGCAAATGAGAATTGTTTAGCTTTCGCTCCCTAATTGTTCCATTACCGCTTCGCAATGTTAGTAGCAACCCGAAATATCTTCATTATAAGCAACCACAGATTGGAGTATTAGTATTGCTTGTAGTTTTCATTTTATATATAATATTCCTTGGTATTTTGTGGACTTATCAAAAATAATATTTTTGTTTAATAGACGAGGAAAGACTTTCTCTATTATTTAATTATTATTATAAAAAAATGTTATAAAAATAATTATTAAAATGATAACAAAAGAAATATGTTTACTGTGATTTTGTGATAAAAGTTCTAACAGTGGAAATTTAACCCTAATTTCATTAAAATCATCATTCATTTTGAATGATGAATTCAGTGGGTATAAAAATATATAACATAAATTATTCTCTTTTAAGAGATTTATTACTGAAAAATCTTAAGTAATTAAAAAAAAGAATTCCCAAAGTTAAAATATATATATTTTTTCAACTTCACGTATCCCAGAGGTAACCTAGAGTTACGGACACTAAGTTCCCCATTTTCCGCCAAATTGGAGGCATTGCGTGTTGAGTGACGAAACCCAACACCGCGCTTTGCCTCGATACAAGAGTGAAAAAATGAAAATATACATTTAAATTGCTTGTCAGAATTCCTTTATGAATGTGAAAACGCATAATTTTGAAGTACCTAATAACAAATTCAAAATAAAACTTAAAGTCCTTCAAGAAGCGGACTTTTCCGCTCTTGAAAGCTTATATTTTCCTTACCAAGAATTTGCAATGAATGGTTTTGAAATTTATTTTCCATTTTATAAAAATTTTATAAAGCACTATTTTTAGTATATTGATGAATGAATAGTATTCATGAAACTTTTATAAGTCATAAGAATTTTATATTAACTATAAATAGAAAAATATGAAACATCACATTTTCTAAGGTAGGGGAGAGCTTTGTAGCCGTTACTCACAATTGTGTAATTTGCGCACCTGCCCCCCCTAAATGAGCGGACTTCCAGGGAAAATGCACGAACAAATGTTTCAATAAGTTATGGCCGTTTCAACAAGAAAAGAAATATACATAGATGCTGCGTTAGAATAATGGCAAGATATTTTGATTTCACGGTGACTTAGTTTGAAAGCGTTAGGTATACGGATTTATAAAGGAATCTTGTGAATACTTAGGTGAGATAACTATCTTATATAGGTCACAAAACTTTAAATGTAGAGCATTTTTTACATATATTAAAAAGAAAATATTATCTAGATTTATAGTAATTTCTTGATTCTTCAAACAAACTATTGGCGGAAGTAGGAAAATGGAATTAACTATTAACATATCTTAATACTTATAAATATTGAAATTTCAGTATCCATTATAATTATTGTGTATATATATAATATAAAAATATATATATTTCAATCGAGGCTCAAATTAACGAAACAATAAAACATATTCAAAGGAATACAACGTCAATAAACAACAATGCCCACCTGCCGCTACCAATGAAACGATATACAAATATTGTCACGATAAATTGTATTACGTCTGCAATTTGTGACAAGAAAGCTTCAGGGTGAGGTTTTATTTCTTTAATTTAATGTAGAACGAGACTCTGTCGAGATAAAAATAGGGAGAAATTTAAATAATTTTGTTTTGCGCTAACAAAGGGCGACAGAGAAAGCTAAGAAAGTGGCGTCCGTCTAAACTTTAAGTGCACAAATTAGTTTGTGCTAATTAGAAATTTCTAGTACATTTACAGCCACTTCCTAAACATTTCAGTCCGATGGTTTTTCTTCTTAGCAATGAAATAAAAGCTCGTTACAATAGTAACAAAGAATAACATTGTACCTCATTATACCTGACATGTACATATGAAACAGGTAACTTTGGCAATTTTTTTCATAGCTCTTAATAAATAAAAGTAAGGTAAGCCAAGCCTAACATTACTATATCTAGCCACCTCCCTTCCTTTGTAGATCTAGGAGGATTTAATTATATTAATTAAAACCATTTATGTTTTTTCCCAAAATTATAGCAATATGTCATAATACAAAATACTCGTAATAATTACATTTTATAGTTCTATGAACCTTTGTATGTCTATCAAAAGTAGATATTTTCTTTGTATGATCATCCGTGTCGCATGTTTCGTTAAATATTTAAGCTGACGCGGGATAAATTCCGAGTAGTCCCGCAAACGTACTACGATAAAAGTATTATACTGTCCACTATTCACTGAAGTGATTGTTTCTGTCTGATTTAAATTAAATAAGATTCTTATTATATTTAGATCGGGAAATAAGCTCTATATAAATAAGCTTTAATGACAGAACAAAGAAAATCATCATATTATTATAAATAAATTAATATTTAACACTTACTATATTGTTTATGTTCTTTAGTAATCATCTAACTGTGAATTATTAATTAATTTCTCTCATACATATCATTAAAAAAATTAAACATTCAAATAATCCATAATAAAGCCTTTCTATGAAGCTTAAATAATTGCAAAGAATATAAGAAGGTGGTGCTTATAGAAGAAGAAAGCGCGGGAACTACAAATGCTGAAGTTTAATATAATAAACATTGTGCGATGCGCAACAGGATGGCGCGGGGTACCTGAGGGCGGCCGGCCGAGACACTGCGGAGCGCTTGCCACCGCGCCGCTTCGCGCGGACTAACGCAGCCAGCTTACAGGACGCGCCCTGCCTGTGCAACAGTGTTGCCATAAGAGGGATGCGGTCTCCCCGTTTTGTGGGGTGATTTGATATAAGGTTGTTTACTTTGTTATTTGTGTGGGTGTATGTTTGAGCTATAGTTCTTTGTTCTGTATTTGTTTTTAATTTACTTAGTTAGATGTAAAGTAACATTATATTATATTTAAGTATTATATTTTACAGATGTTTATTTTATTTTTATATACAGATATATATTTTTCTGTGTAAAAAGTGATATATAGTAATATATAAAATTTTATTTCCTAACAATCAAACGTGACTCGTGAAGTGTTACAAGCGACTTCCTTTATAACCGCACTAATGGCTTATTTCATTACCTCGTAACCGGATGAAGAGTGTTCTTGTAATTGGCAACTCCGCGTCCCGCCCCGCGCCCCTACGACCCGGCCAGTCGTAGCGGAGGTAGGGGTATGGGGACGGAAGATACTACCCGTGCCGGATGGCTGGAGTCGCACGCCCGGATCTCCCGTACCTGCATCCCTTTTACAACTGTACGACATATAAATAAACGTAAAAAGTAAAAAGCGAACACAGAGCGGAGGTTCGATTTCAACATCCTGAAACTAGAAATGTAACTCGAAGCTCAACTTTGTTACAAATAAACGTAAAAAACCATGAAATGCCGGGGTTCAGTGCATTTTGAAATTGACCCATCAATATGCGGTGTCGTTTTACATTTGTCTCTCGTTCCCTTTTACTGACAACAAACGAGGTAATAAAGGCAAACTCAATCAGTTTCACGAGCGGCCGATCGCTCTTTCGCAATTAAAATGCCTAAGGATCGATTGTGTTAATTGCGAACAATTTCTACGAGCAAGAAACTTTTACTTGAGAAATGAAAAATTGATTATCAATAATTTTTTATCTTTTAGTTATATAATATTTTATATATTTATTATAACCATATTTTCTCGTGGAAAATTAAAATATAATAGAAGTAAAGAGGGCATTTTCTACTTACGCAGCAAATTGCAGAGGGTATTGTGCTGTATAAACGCATTAATACCGTTCAGAGAGCTCTTCACGCGTAATACCTAATTTGCTTCCAGCGCGAAGTTAATCTTCAGATTGCGAGCTGGCCAGAAATAAATTGTCATCTCCAAGCACCGTTCTCCCTAATGATATGCATTTAAAATAAATATTTTACGGTGAAAATGTAGAATTTTTAAGTCGTTATTAAAATTTTCAATTTATATTTTTTTCCCACATATACTGTATGCGATATATGTTAAGCTAGAAAAATATAAAAATATTTACATTCTTTGTTATTTGTATAATAATATTAACATATTAGTTTCTGTAGTATTGGTTCCAATAAATTTTTGGCCAGATAGCCAGATAGATAGCCGTGTTCGAGTTGTCCAAAGTTATTATTTATTTGTCATAAATATTACAAAGCCTATTAATATTCACAAAATTATACATAAATAAGCCTTTTTATGGCGAGTGTTTAGTTTTTATGAGTAATGGCTGTAGTATATTAGGCTGTCGTCCTGGCGCACAGGCACAGGCACGTGAAACTGTAAACGCGACACTTGTAGGTTCGATTCCCATTCGGGGCACCTTCTCAATAGCTATTTATAGACATATATACGTAATATATTTTATCATTTCTAAAAAAAATAAGCTAAAGGAAACGTTCATAATGTTCCTCGTACTTACCTATTTATAAATCTTTCTTTACTCTCAGATCGATCTTGAGAGCAAACTTGAGAAAAAACAGCATCTCAAGATCGATCTCAGGGTTACACCAATTTATAAATTCGGGCCTTAATATCGTAAATGCGGTTCGGTGGTAATTGCGAAGATAATCCTAAATGAAGAAGCTATCATCCCCTTTTATTGTTCACATTATTTATCTTTTATATAAGGCCTTGTGCTCCAGTTTGACCTGGCTGGCAATTAAGCGTGTTTAATTGTTTATGTATGGATCGTGACTTTCAGTATCCCGACCTTATAAACGCCTACTCTGTAATTCGTATATTGAATGTTTGTTTATACGAATGCTTCAATATATTTGATCTAAAATGAGAATTCTTTTCATTTTATTTATGTATACTCTAATAAATATACATGGATATGTGATTCATGTTAATGTTTTTATTTATATGTAATGAATAATGTTTTATTCATAATTTTCATTGATTTATGAAGTAAAAGTTATTATTTTTCTTATTGAATCTTAAAATAAATCAGCGTCACGCTTTATCCCACATATCAAGATAGGCAGAGAGAACCTTATGTTAAGACACTCCGTTGTTCACTTTCCGCCGGAATTATAATAATAGATAATTTATTATCCTACTAGTTAATCGCCTTTCACTTGCTAAGTATGTCAGAACTTTTTAAAAAAGATTTCTTTTATTATTCTTTCAGATTTCTTTTATTAAAGTGTCAGCTTGGTAGAGATTCTCATTTAAATATTTTTCTTGCCCATCATCTTAAGAATATTATTTCGATCATTGAAAGAATACTATTTTAATTATTTAAATATAATTTCAAAGTTATAGTCTTTGAAAAGCACTGAGTCTTGAAAATTAGGAGAAAAGGAAGAGAAACGAAAGAGAATGGAAGAGAGAGGAAGGAAGGATCTACACTAAGCTCTCTTTGCTTACTCTATTATTTGGTAAAATACGTGAAGTTGAAGGTCTTAATTAAAATATTTAAAATACTACTACAACAATATAAAAAAAGATAATAATGTACTTAAAAATTCAACTTCAACTTTAATTTATTAACTAAAAGATAATGTATATATATCATTTTATACAGATTAACAATGCACTAAATCTAAAAGGACACGTCATGTAACAAATTACTTCCTTGTTTAGTAATAATTACCCCATATATCGATTATCTAATATAATGGTGCGCAGAGTCCTCGATTAAACCACTGCGCGCACCGAGCACTGCTAAGTGACTTTTAACGTTACCACTCATTAAAATGATTGACGTTCTAAAAATTATAATTTTTAAGGAAATCCATATTTTTACTTAGGTTTAAGCTTAACTTCGTATAGAACATGATTAGCAAGGAGAACCTAGTACAACTCGTACAACCTACTGAGGAGGTGACCCGAGGTGTAGTCTTCTTTAAGTATGAAATGAAATTTTTAAAATTTATGACATTTAAAAGACATTTCTTTACACTTTATTTAATTAATATGAATTTTTTATTCGCTATTATAATGTTGCACTTCGTCCAGCTTAAAATCTATTTACAACTATCTTGATTTTAAATATTTCGTTCCCCCGAGTGGGAACGGAACCCACAAAATTCATGTTTAGAGTCATGCGCTTGTTCCCCTGCCCTACGACGACCCCGTTCACTATTTTTTATAGTATTTATTTAACTATCATAGTATTAATTTTTATATTTAACGGAAAGAACAAGCTGCACAATGTTTTATCATTTCTTATTCGCGCTACTTCAAAAGTCTACCCGAAACTTCATGCATATTGAGCCAAACACGAATACTTACTAAGTTAAAAGTCTCAATGCTGGCAGCATTTTGGGTACTTTAAGAATCCTTGTAATTCATTGAAGATTTAATTTAATCTACTTGTTTGTTACTTTTTTCCTAGTTAATTTTTTTTAATGCTATCTTTTATTTTGCTTAAGTGTACAATTTTAATATACAGTAAAAACAATAAAAATACAATTCATTGTTTATAAGTAATACATACACTAAGATAGTTTCACAAACTAATATATTTCTGAAGAAAAAAAACTCATAATACTTATAAAAAGACGTAAGCATAATGACGTGCGAAATGTCACCAAAGGATTTTTATAAGGAAAACTAAATCACCTCCGACAATAAACCTTAAAGCTTTATATTTCTACTTTCTATTAAAATCAAAACTTTACATTTTGATATTAACAGACTTCAAAAAAAAAGGAAGTGCTCAGTTTGACAAAACTATAGTAATTGCCTTTAGCATAATTTTGACACGACACGAATACTAAATTTCAATAAATTAATCTCATATATACTTTTTTTTAATAAAACAATAAAAGACAAAGAACGACTTACGTCTTATAAATTGTAATGAAAATCATAAAATATATTAGATAATTCTAGAAAAAGAATACAAAATTTATAGAAGTCTTTTAAGAACAGTGTATAACCTTAACATATAAGCATATAAACATTATTCTTAACGCCTTATTAAAATGGTAATTTTATAACACGGCGTAGACTCTTTGACTTTGTCACACCATAATTCTAGACGTGCGGGCGCTAGAAGGATTTTATTACGAAATAAACGCAAATTTAAAGAAAACTTTCTGCTTCAAAATGTTTAACTTTTCGTCGGAATCTCTTTTCAAGTCGCGGACGAAAGAAACTTTTCAGTACGTAACATGAATGCGAGTCACAACAATATGTAAGTTATATTCAAAACGGTTACACAGAAATGGAAAAAATATTTTGTTTTATATATTTTAATATGCCGTCTCTACATTATATGTGTTTGTGGGAAAGAATAACAGAGGATTTAGCAAAGTGTTAACCCACATTTGGTCACATGCGCTATACAGTTTTTATCAGTGTTTACAAAGCAGTAATTAGTCGACAGTCCCTAACAAAACTGGCTGATACCCGTCACCGCAAGTCCTCTACAAGAGAAAAAGCTTGCGTTTAAGCTTGTTGTCCATACAAAAAGTAATAAATATCAAATTATTTTCAATAATATTATTTAAAATGAAATAAAAAAAATCAGCTTCACGCTATATCCCGCATATACCAGCGTAGACAGATGGAACCCAGTGTTAAGACACTCCGTTCCCCACTTTCCGCGGAATTTTTGAGGCATTGCGAGTTGAGTGGCGGAACTCAATTTCGGGATTTTTGCCTTGGAGGGAGGAGGAGGAGAGAGAAGAAATGAAAATATTAAGATACAATAATTCCCTACATAACTTTATTATTATAATATTTTTTCACTTTGAATGACTGACACTACTAACATTTTTATGTAACTTGACAAATCAAAAGTGCCTCATTAATATCATTATTTTTAATTAATTCATATCATTATTTTTGATTTAATATAATTTAAAATCATTAATATAATCATCGTAGCTTAATTTCAGAATTCCTAATCATTGAAAATACATTCGTAACTATGGTCTATTACACATTCTCATTTACCAGTCAAAGGCAGAAGCAAAATTGATGCGTCTCTATCAGCATTAATCGACCTGTGACGTTGCCAAATACAGTAAACGTGTACATCAGTTCATTTGCAGGTCATTACTTCCATTTACACACGAAGTAGAAATTAGTACGGCTAGGAGCAATATAGGCGTCAATATGACGATAAAATAAGTTATAACTGAAAATAAAATATAACAGTTAGATTTTAATAAAGTAATAAACTTTACACAGCAGCTTCACCGCATAGAACGATAGGCTGAAGTAACCTAGTGTTAAGATACTCCGTTGCACTATTTTTGAAGTATTATACAGAAAAATTTTAAATAAATTAAATATAACTATTAGGAAATTAAAATAAATTAAATATAATCATTTCTCCAAGAGGAAATCGAACCCACAGCCAGACAGGCGTTTACAGCCAGAAGGTGTCCTGCTGCACAGGAGGCTTTAAAATAGTAATTACACAGGAAAATAGCAATTAAATATATATCATATAGTAATTATCAATAAATATTAAAGTATAATAAATATTTATCCATTGGATGATTAGTATTAAGCCCACAGGGCAACTTTACGCTAACCGACCACAACTCCGCAATGCAGAGACTTTATATATTCTCTTTTGAATCAATGACTAGCTTTAAAAAAAAAAAGAATTGTCAAGTACGTATCGTTATATGTTATGTTATTTTCCTTTGAGAGAAGCGTAAGCACTATTTTTACAAAAGAAATAAAATAAGAATATATTTTCGTATAAACATTTATTTTACTGGAGATAATAAAAGCTAGTAGGAACTTTTTGCAGTATACCATTTTTGGTTTGATTATTCAACAAATGTAAACTATTAAAGGCTATGGCGTTTGAATAAAAATAAATGAAAATTTTCATAATTAAATTTAATTAATTAAAAATATTAGTTCAATAAAATATAAATAATAATAAAAAAGTAAAAAAAAAATTTTAAGTTAAACGGTTTTATATTGCAGATAAATGTACTAAAAGCTAAAAAATAATTTCATAGAAATTATGATTACTAAAATAAAATCGTGGGGCACGTCCAATATCTACAATTGAAAGACATAGCGTGAGACTTCACCCACCTAGTGGTAAGTAGCAAGTGTCCCCACGATTTTATTTTAGTAATCATAATTTCTATGAAATTATTTTTTAGCTTTTAGTACATTTATCTGCAATATAAAACCGTTTAACTTAAAATATTTTTTTTTACTTTTTTATTTTTAAGTTTTTAGTTTTTATTTCTCATGCTATTCAATTCGTTGAAATGAGGCTCGATGCCTCATTATTGCAAGGTTAATGGAGAATGTTACGAACGACCCCCCCCAGAGGTCCAATAGAGGGACAAGGCTATGTACAACAAGATGTGCCTGAATCTTGAGGGGAAAACGCTAACGACATATCATTTTTATCCACCTAGTGCCATACAGTTCTCGGCGCGCTTTTACCTTTTACCTTGGGTGGTACCCCTAGCGACGTATCATTTTTAGGCACCCTATAGCCACACAGTCCTCGACAGGATACCAGATCTTGACTTAGGTGGGAGATTCATATTGTAATTGTGTATAGTATACTGTATTATACTTACCAAGCCCTTTCATTTGATACCCATATTGATGGGATCGAAAAAACTAACTTGTCCGCCATCTTGTAGCGGCGGCCATCTTTGATTTTGATTTTGTATAGTGCACTGAATTCTACTTGACAAGCCCTTTCATTTGATACCCATATTGATGGGATCGAAAAAACTAACTTGTCCGCCATCTTGTAGCGGCGGCCATCTTGGATTTTGATTTTGTATAGTCCACTGAATTCTGCTTGACAAGCCCTTTCATTTGATACCCGTATTGATAGGATTGAAAAAAACTAACTTGTCCGCCATCTTGTAGTGGCGGCCATCTTGGATTTTGATTTTGTATAGTCCACTGAATTCTACTTGACAAGCCCTTTCATTTGATATCCATATTGATGGGATTGAAAAAAACTAAGTTGTCCGCCATCTTGTAGCGGCGGCCATCTTGGATTCACAATAATATTGAATATGGATAATTGTATTGTCACCAGAATCAAAGGCGTATACCAAATTTCAGATCAATCGGTTAACGGGAAGAGGGTTAAATTTCAATTACTAAATTTGACCCAAACAAACAAATAAACAAACGGGGTGAGCTAAATAAAACCGTTTAATAAGGAAATCTATTGTTAGTTGAGCCGTCGCGTTGTGGCGTAGCAGCACAGCGCCTGACTGCAAACGCGACGGGTGTTGGTTCAATATAACTCGAGGGAATCAATTATTTTCATTTCCCCGCTCTGGTATAAAGGAAATCCCGCCGTTGAGTTTCTCCACTTAGCACACAATGTCTCGAAATTGAGGCGGAGTGATTGATTGGAGTATCTTAACTTTAGGTTCACTCTGCCCTCCCTGCTTTATACAGCGTGAAGCTAATTTAATTTTAATTTCTCCATGTTCACTTAAACCAGTAATATAACGTAAACTCCTTCCACCTTTACCTTTACTAAATATTTTGCATTGTAAAACAACCTCAGTTTTTTAATATCTATTTTATATTATGCTAAAATTAAATTCGCCGGTAGAATGGCTTCTTTGTAGTTTGTAGTGTGGCAACTCAGATTACACGCTTTAAAAGATTCCTGTGGGATAAGTTACAGTACAGAATAGAAATTCCAGCTTTACAAGTATAAATATTCTATTCTATTACGTATTTGTTAGACATAAAATTAATATTTAAACAATATTTAATTTTAATTGAATACAATTGAATCCAAAATGTTTAAAATACGTTTTCTTATATGATATTTGGTGTTGACAATAAATATTGAATATTAAAAAAGTACGAGTATTGGTCATTTCAAAAGCTAGCAACATCACACCGTCATGGCCTCTCTGATAAATAATAGAAAGGTTGAAAGCTGTACTCATAATACGTATTTTTTAAAAGCCTAACCTTTTAAAAAATACGTATACTATATTTCCATAATTTTATAAGAAAACAATTTTTAATAAAGTAAAAAATTAATTCATTAAAAAATTTTCTTTAAAAAAAATGTGCCCATTCTATTGTGTCAAAACATATTAGGGAATATATACAAAAATAATGATTTTTTAACACTACAGAAAGACATAATAAAAAAATATTTCTCCATCTTCTTCCAAATCAAACAAAACGATTTATTTATTCAATGAAATCGATATAAAAAAATGTATTTAAAATAATAAAATTCAGAATAATGTCCGTCTGGGGCGTAGCTTAAGAAAAGTGTTTAAATTGTTTTAAACTTGTCTAAACTGTCCGTCGGGCTCATTTGAATTTCTTACAACCCTTATTATAAAAACGTTCATAACTTTCTTTTATTGAACATAACTTTTTTATCCACATTCTTTTATTTGACAAATTGAAAATGGCAATTTCATAAATTCTGTACATCTAATATTTTTAACAAGAGCAATAAGAGCGACGTTAGGACAAGCATTCAAGCGATTGATCTTATACTTTGAATTGAATTTACTTATTTTAGTAAAATAAATTTTATAAGAAATTAAGTTACAATCTTTTAATGTAATCATGTAGGTTTACAATCTTTTAATGTAATGACCTTTCGTTTATTAGATTAATTTCAAAGAACCATGTAAAAAAAAACATGTCGAAGATTTTTATAATTTATGTATATAGCAATTTGAAATCAAAAATATGTTGATGAAGAACCACTGTTCTAAGTACCTACTAGAAAAGAACAACATTAATCTTTGTTCTTCAAAGAGTTTTTATTTCCGCTCATTACGACTAGCGAAGCGGACAGGATTTAAATAAGAAACAAGTAGTGAATGAAGATTTTTAGTATTTAAATAGGTAAGTAGAGTTTTTTTTCTATTCTGGTTGCTTATAGCGAGATGTTTGGTTCCACAATTTATTTAACACTGTATACACCTAACAGTATATATTTGAACATTCCCTTATGTTGATATTCAAGACTAAAAGGGAAGAACAAAGGCAAAGGGAGTGGCTGGCGTTCCATATTATTTATTTCTTTTTTCTATAGCTTTCATGATGTATGTCGCATAGGGCAGGAAGAGGTAAGCTGAAGGTAACTGTTACGTAGGTAACTATCCTCACAAAAGTTATTTCATTGCATTATGTATACTTAATTATACTAAAACAATTATAATTAAAAATACTGCCAGAAGCGAAGTTTATGACATATATTTTTCTGAAAATTTATGGTTTGTCCATCCAGTTAGAAAATTCAAATATTTTTTATAACTAAACAAGATATTTGTATTGAGCATCTTTACACAATAATTATACAAAAAGTATTTTAAGATCGCAAATCTATTTATCTATCATTTAGCAATAAGGCCGCCTATTGTACTATCATAACAATATTATCTCTCTTGATTGTGATACATGTTTGGTGTACAATAAAGAGTATTTTACTTTACTTTACTATTTTTCAATATATATTTATATATAAATCTTCTGATATCAATGCTTTGCTCTAGGTTAAGCGTAAAGCATAAGCCTCGCTGAACTCAGCCTGATATTGAACACCAAATCGTTTAGCGTATCGAATAGAAATATTGCTACATCATCTTCACTGAATTTTTATTTTAGATATTGATATATCTAAAGCCAAGCTAAGCCAATGTGGCTTGTAACCAATAATTATGTAAATATTTTTATTAAATTAATATGCTGCTCACAGCCTAAATAATTTTAACACTTAATATTATAGGAATATACGTATGTATATTTGGTTACCTACCTAGGAAATAATCACCTTAGACACTGACCGAGACTATTATTGTATGTGATTTTTCTTAGATTCGAATTTTTTAAACACTTATTAATTTTACTAATTCTAGAGGCATTATGTGTTGAGTGGCGGAACTCAATTCCGCGCTTTGTCTTGACATAAGAGCGAAGTAATAAAAATATAAATTTAAATAAATATTTCCTTTTCTCGAGCGGGGATCGAACCCACAACCAGTCGATTTTGCAGCACTGTAGTAAATTAATATTTCAATATACAATATAATAAATAAGGGACAATATAGTATAGTAAATAAGGGACTATATAAGGTAGAGTAGCTTAGAAGATAATCATATCAGATTAAATATTTGTTACGGCCCTATCAATGGTAGAGGTATAAGCTCATATATATATATCAGTAATAAAAGATCATTTATAAATAAATAAATCCATTTAAAAAAGCAACATAACATAGTAACTTCAAAATTGCAACATAAAAGCTATATTTATTTAGTTCGCATTCCAGTGAATAGTATGCGGGCAACTCGAGTGAGAGTACGTATGTTCCGCAGACGTACATTTATTGTTTTGCGTAACATTCGCCCACCCGACGTAGCTGCCGTCTAAAGCTATCCCTAGAGAAAATATACACACGCCTGTATGATGTGAACAAGATTAAAATACTGTTATTTCAAAATTGAAACATGGAAAAATACATGAAATATGAATTTTAAGTGTCACTGAACAGAATTTGTGATTTACGGCTCTTAAAATATTTATGAGCACGTCAGCTATTGTCTCTTGTGAACCCTTCCATTAACGTTAAATATTTCCTCCCTTTTAGGACGTTTCTCTTAAAAGGGATATACGAAATATGCTATATATAGATTTTTGTCCATTTTATATACAAAATAACGACTTGAGACAGTAATTTGGCCACAATATTAGGACCTTTCGAGGGTCAGAGCGACTGCGGCAAGTCAATTTGTTTAGAGCAACGGTTCACTTAACTTCAAATAAGGAGTTTCGGAGAGCTAGTGAAACCATATGTTTAGTAGGTAAAATAATCTTATTTAATTTTAATTCATTGTATTTAACTATTTCCGGTGTGTCAACAAGGCAGACGTGTTGTTTAGAGCTCTCAAATTTAAGTTAAAATCAGTGGAAAATAGCGAAAGTAGTCTACAATTGTGCTATCCAGTGAACTAATCAGGACAAAAGGAAATCGTGGACATTAGTGTGACCTCAAAACATAATCTCAAAGTGTTAAAATCCGTAATCAAGTTTTAATTATCATAGCAAGCCATCTGTCAAAGGACCGACGCCACAGTACTACCAACCGTAAAAAGCAAGTGTGGCAAGGTCAGAAAAGTTACGTCACGTCAGAATGAATATTGAATTATCACCGGAAATGTCATTGCTTTTATCCTAAATGACAGAACAACTTAACCTACAAACAAGTACAATAACAGAAAACATAACGGCGGCCATATTAAAACGCGTGGATGAGAAAATCAAACCTATTATAGCGGAGAATGAAAAACTAAGGAGTGATATGGAGTTTTTAAATAAAAAAATACTGAATCTCCAAATGAACAACAGAAGAAATAACATCATAATATATGGACTGCCGGAGGCCAACCAAGAAAAGCACGAGGACTTATCCACTCTTGTAGCATCAACACTAAAAGATATAGAAATAAAAATTGAAACAAGCGAAATAGACAGGCTGCAAAGAATAGGAAAAAAAGTTGACAATGACAATAAGATAAGGCCAATTCTACTAGCTACCACAACTCTGCAGAAGAAAATTGAAATTCTTAGAAACAAAAAGAAAATGAAACCTAACACCTATATTACACATGATCTTCCAAAACACAAATTACTGGCGAAAAAAGAATATCAAGAAACCAATGTAGAGAAAAAAGAGACAGAGAAAAGGAAAAGATCCCAGACCCCAAGCCCACAAGCCAGCAGTCAAACTTCAATTTACTCAAAAATGCATAAAAAAGATGCCTTTCAACACCTGCGGGGGAGATCAAACTCTTTGCCTGGAAACAACAACCGTAAAAATTAGCAGCATACCACCAAGAGCCAACAAACCAAAATCAACAAAAATAACAAAAAATGAAACACAACTGTTCGAACAAAATAAAAGCAAAAAACCACAACAACTTAGTCAAATAATTCCCCCACCACGGCTGGTCACCGCGGGGGAATCAGACCGTCACCCTCTAACACCAAACAACAAAAAAATTCACATTGCAACATTAAATACTAGGATTTTAAGAACACCAGAATCCCTACTGGAACTGGAAGAAGCATTGAAATATATAAACTGGGATATAATAGGAATTTGTGAAATGCGGAGAGCTGGAGAAACTGTGAAAGAACATTTAGATTATATAATATACAACAAAGGAGAAATGGGAGGCCAGAGAGGAGTTGGGTTTATGATCAAGAGACACCTTAGAAGTTACATACAAGATTTCCTGGGAGTCACAGACAGGATAGCAATACTAAACATCAAATTACCAAAATACAAGAAAATGTGGACAGTTATACAAGCTTATGCACCCACAGAACAAGCAGAAAAAGCAGAAATTGATTTCTTCTATAGCAAATTATCCCACAGTGTAATTACAAATTCAAATAATACAATAATACTTCTAGGGGACTTCAATGCCCAGGTAGGAGTAAAACAAAATAAAGAAGAATATGTATTGGGTATGTTCGGCTATGGCAAAAGGAGTCAGAACGGACATAGACTGATAGATTTTCTGCTGGAGCATAATTTAACTCTTCTCAATAGCATATTTAAGAAAAACAAAAATTCCAAGTGGACATGGATGTCACCAGACGGGAAAAGTAGAAATGAAATCGACTATATTATAAGCAACCACCCCAAACTATTTACAGATACATCGGTCATTTCATAACTTAACTTCAACACTGATCATCGTATGGTGCGAGCATCCCCCAAGGTAACTCCACCAAAACTTCCTAGAAAACAACTGTCTCCTATAAAAGCAACTGACAACCATGAAGTAAACAAACTGACCTCTCATGCCTTAGACAGAATACAAGAAGAAGTAGTATTATCGGACTCAAAAGATGTAAAGTTGAACTATACCAAACTGCAAAATATACTCACCTGCAATAACAACAAAAACATTTCTAAACATAAATATACTTTAAGCCATTCAACCTTAGAACTAATAGAAGAGAGGAAAAAACTATTTACCAGCAATGCAAGGAAACAGAATAAACAAAAGATTACAGAGTTAAGCAAAGACATAAAGAATTGTATTAGGAAGGATAGAAAATTTAAAAGACTCCAAACGCTTGAGAGACACATCACAAAAACTGGAGGAACCAAGAAGGCCCTTAAGGAACTACGAGAGTCAAGCCCATGGATACCAAACTTGAACAGCATTGGCAATATCCCCCATAAAATAACAAACCGCAGAGAAATAAACAAAACAGCTACAGATTTCTATAGCAGACTTTACTCCAACCTGCGTAAAGTAGAAAAACCAACAAGCACAGAGTCATTAATCACTGAACCTAAAATACTATCAAGCGAAGTAAGAAAGGCAATACTTAGTCAAAAGTCAGATAAAGCTCCGGGCCCAGACGAGATCACAAATGAAATCCTAAAAGGAACTCTGGAATCAGTTGTTCCCCTATTGACCAAGATTTACAATGACATTCTAGTATCGGCATACATTCCAGAAGAATGGGAACTATCACACATAATTCTCATATATAAAAAAGGCCCCAAAGAAGATATAGGAAACTACCGACCAATAAGCCTCATAACTAACATCTATAAAGTGTTCTCCAAAATAATTTTAAATCGAATAAGCACAAAATTGGATGAAAATCAACCCATAGAACAAGCTGGCTTTAGGAAAAATTTTGCCACAACAGACCATATATATACAGTCAGACAGATAATGGAGAAGTACAATGAATACAATAAACCCTTGTACATGGCCTTCATCGACTACTCCAAAGCCTTTGACAGCATTTTCCATGAGGCAATATGGGACAGTCTTAAAACCCAAGGGATCTCCACACTATACATAAAAATAATCCAAAACATATATGCTAACAGCAAAGCAAGAATAAAATTAGAATCACTGGGTAAAACATTTAAAATAGAAAGAGGAGTCCGGCAGGGGGACCCATTATCCCCAAAATTATTTTCTGCGGTATTAGAAAATGTATTCCGAAAATTGCATTGGGAATGTTATGGGCTATGTATTGATGGGAAAAACCTGAACCATCTGAGATTTGCCGATGACATCATTCTGTTTGAGAAAAATCCTAGCAAGCTACAGAGAATGATTATTGAGCTAAACAGTGAAAGTATTAAAGTTGGTCTTTCTATGAATAAAAGTAAAACTAAACTACTCACAAACTCTGTACATCAAGATATAAAAATTGATAACCTACTCCTCGAATATGTACATGAATACACTTACCTCGGGCAAATTATATCTCACAAAGACCAAACCACAAAGGAAATTAAAAAACGAATAGCATCTGGTTGGAAAAGGTACTGATCGCTGAAAGAAGTGATAAAATCTACCGAATTCACACTAGCAATCAAGCGAAGAGTGTTCAATACCTGCATTTTGCCTTGCCTTACATATGGATGCGAAACCTGGTCACTCACAAAACACCACAGAGATATGCTCAAATATTGTCAAAGGGCTATGGAAAGGAGCATTATGAGTATCAGAAAACAGGAAAGAATAAGAAATACAACTATAAGAACCAAAACTCAAGTAACAGATATCCTTATAAAAATAGATCAATTAAAGTGGAGATGGACAGGGCATATAATGAGAAGTAAACATGAAAAATGGAGCAAAATTTTAATGGATTGAACTACATACGTATTACGGCCGACATAAACATGTTTGAACTTTAAGTAAGGTTAATGGTTCAATATTTTTTTGATAATTCTCTATAATAATAATAATAATTTAACTTTTAAAGAATAATAATTAGACTCTTAATATTCAGATCCACATTTTTCTTGTATGTGTTTAGCAGGGTTGCCAAAAGGAACATAGTGTGAAGACATTTAGTTTCTAAATTTCCATGTAATTTTCGAAATATATCGTATAGTAGCCTAATTAAGCACCGCGCTTTATCATACAAGAGACTGAAAATAAAAATAATTGAAATATACTTTTTTCCTTGAGTGGGAGCCAATCTCACTACTCACTACGCCATGACAGCCTCAAAAAATAATCCGCATATAGCAGAGTAGGCAGAGGCAACCTGGTAACCTGGTGTTAAAACTTTGCATAATAATTTTAATATTATTTCTTAAATACGAGCTCCAAGTTGTTTCCCCCATTATATTATTAGGCAACCATACTAAAACTATCCCAGACGAACGCCATTTTAATTCTCCACCGCTATAGCAGACAGAATATTGGCGTAGCACAAATAATTAATTAGACTGTGTGCGACAGCACAGTCTCGCTGGTGATTGCTTTAATATTTTAACGAAAATCAATATAGCCATAATGTAATCTGTCCTAACGTTAAAATTATTCATATTTAGAATAATGAACGTTACCAATTACGTCAATTAATTAATTAATTTGACTTCAATACATTGGAATAGGCAAAATTGATATAGGTACGATTATATTCTATAATTGATTCTGTTGGATTATAAGATTATAATAGAATATGGGTTTATGGAAGGATTTAAATTATACATAATTTTAATAATCATACGTTATATCCACTGAAATTATAAAAAGATTTAGTCGTTGTTATTTTCTCACGATCATGATTACTTTAGAATCTAAAAGGCTGTTACGGAACAAAGGAGTATTCGCACATAAACAATTTAGATGAAACTCAATATGCAAATATTTCAAAGCGGTTGCATAAAAAATAACGCTGTACATATTTTTTTCATCGTCAAAGTTACGCAATATCTTTATCATTTTATAACCTAGGTATTTAAGATTTTCGTTTTATGAAAGTAGAATTTTATAAATGAAATATAAAATTAGCTGGCAAATGAATAATAAATCACTAATTTCAATTTTAAGTGTTAAAGATTCTTAAATTCATGACTTAAATTACTACCAAAAATCTGTTTTCAAATGGATTCGTGCTCCAAATCGTCTAAAATCCGTCAAGTAATTTAGTTTGTCAACGGTAAATGTACGAGCGCAGAGTGCAGAGTGAGGACCATCTGAATGGCTGCAGTTATTCAGTCGTAGTATAGGTACGTTTTTCCGCCGCTCTAGTCGCATTGTAATTGTATTTACGCGCTATGCATTTTAATGCTTCCATCTATGCATAAATCTGACGTTCTCGTATAAAATCTACAGAATTAAATGGATTTTTGTAGCGAAATGTTGAATGAAAACGAATTGATATATTATTGTACAATATTATGTTAGCTTATTATATTTTCAAAGATCGGTTTTGTTTTGTAACGTATTTAAATAGTTAACGTTAAAATTATTATTCAACTTATACGTATAGGTATGGTATACTTTTTAATTTTTATCTCGAGCAATGAGAATTACGTTAAATGATATTCTTTGGGAAAACAATATAAAACAGTAATGATATAAACATATATTTATTAAGCAGATTCACAAATTTTCCCAAATTGCAGAAAGAAAGAACCTAATGTTAACACACTTTATTCCCAATTTTCGAGACATGCGAGTTGAATAACTTCCGTCATAGATAGACGAGATTATTCAA
>JAEBDU010013241.1:32609-86983 GCA_016802625.1 Heliconius numata
ATGTACTATAGAAGTGTGACCTTATGTACAACCCTAAAATACTTCACCATTTCTAATCAAAATTACATAAACTACACTGTTAATTAGCGGTTATTTGAAAACACATTAATACTAATTGCTCGAGCTTAATTCCTAATAATCGTTCCGTAGGCGGCGCTCTCCAATAATCCGAGGCCAAACTTAAGCCTTTGCACATCGATTTATTTATATTAGATATAATTGGCTTATAAGACGTATGTTTCTAATTGTGAGCATTTGAAATTTCTATGTATATAAAAAGGCGGTTTTCTTTGGCTACTGCATTATAGAGTAATGGTAATTAGTAATTGATAAGCACCATTCGATTTTTTTTTAAACGTCCGAAAATAAAGCGCGGCGTTGAGTTTCGTCACTCAACAGGCAATAGCTCCAGAATTCGGCGGAAAGTAGGGAGCGGAGTGCCTTAACACTAAGCTCCCTCTGCTTATCCTCCTGCACGCACAGCGTGAAGTTGCAAAAAAAACAAGGTCCTACACCGAAGCCGCCCCCAATAAACAGTATAAATAACATAAAATTCTAAATTTCCTTATGCCAACACATTTTAAGGCCAGATCGTTATTAATTAATGACTAAGTATCATCCCCAAGATAAATTACTATCGGTAGTAAACTTCAAACACTTAAAGCTTAATCTCTGCATTGATATATTACAAGCTCGTTCACTTTTACGACACTTGTAAAGCAGTTTGTGAAATGTTGTGCAGCTTCGTTTAATGGGAAATTTTATATATACTTATTTTATTTATCGAGGAATTAAAGTTATTTATTTACAAAATAAATATATTTTTAAAATATTATTCCACATTTAGGAAAAAAAATACTGTTTTAGAAAATGTAGATATATGTATTTTATTTTCAAATTATTTTTTAGCTTAACGCTTATCACGCATAACGGGGTAGACTAAGTAAGCCTAGTGTCAATATTTTCGAAACTTTTACCATAATAGTACACGGGGTTTATGCCAGCGCCCCTTATCTCACGGATGCAACCATAGAAAGCATCTTTTACCTGGAATAATTTGACATTAGTACCTACGAGTTCAGTAACTGTGCTAGCCACGTCCCAAGAGAAATTAAAATGTCGTTAAATTTATGTTAAAGTTTACTAACTATGGATATATTAGATATTTCGTATTATTTTCTCACAAAATTTAACATGCATTGATAATATTTTTCATCGGATTTTTTTTCAAGATATTTCATCGTACGTCGATTACAAATGAGATCCTACCAACTCTTGAAGACCCCAAAGCCGTTTTATATTCAATATTATAAAACTTTTGAAACAGCATTGAACGATTCCGTCGACTAGAGTCGCAATAAGAGCATTGTGGTCTTAGCACAAGTTACAAGTATGAGAATATGAGAAAATACTGCTCAAAGAATTCTCGTTTAACGCTTTATGAAAGACATTCAAATGCTACATTTATTTTATATTTTTAGTTCGTTAGGTATTCAAATTGTAGTTGTAGGTTGTTTCGTTTGTCTTCGTATATGTCGTAGCACATTTAGGACATGTCGGATTTTTTATAGTTCGATTATTATTGTGAATTTAGAATTCCTTTTTTGGTAATTTAAAGGTAGCTGAACACTAAGAACAAAATAATTTTTGGTACAATTATTCATTACTCGGTTGTTACTAAAAAAAGAATTAAAATACATTTATTTAAATTCCACATGAAAAAGTTTGAATAGCATATCTAAATTATCTATAACATCAGTTGAGTCACATTTCATTGAGCTTATAAATTTTGTTTATGTGGGTGCGCTATCAATAGAATATGTGGGATGAACTTTCTTCTGTCATACCGGAGTTCCAACTGATATATATTTTTATTTCCACGTCATTTTTTAATGAAAACGAAAACGGAACAAAAATATATTAAACTTCCGGAAATATAACACTGTTATTTTAACTCTTGAATAAAGTAAATAATGAAATATTGAACTGCCATAACGTGAAAATTAAGTGGTTCATTCAAGCAACAATTTTATAATAAACGTCGAACACCCGCCGATATGCGATTCATTTCACAAACCAAATGATACATAATGACTGGCTGTGTCATATTCCTTTGGGATAGATTCCAATATCATTGAACGCAGTTATGCAGAACTATATCCCAATTTCAATTAGTGAATAATTCAAACTATTCTATACATTCACATGTATAATTGAAATATTGTTTGTCGATAGAAATTAATGTAACCTAAGTTTATATTTAGACAACAAATATTGAAGCGTCGATAATAATGAAACTGGTATGTATATTGGCAACTATATACTCGAATATATATACATACTAGTGATTCAACTCTTATTCTTAGTCGTACGCTCCTATAGGAGTGGTCGTGGTCATGAGCTGTCTTTTCTAATCAAAAGCGAGATTGCAAAATTTCTCCATCTAATACTATTCTCATCAATAGTGATTCAACTAAACATTTGGTTTTTTTTTCTTCATAAAGGAGGGTTGGCAAGGAAACCCGGGAAGCTAATACTAAGGCACTCCGTCCCCATTAACACATTTCCGTTCCCCACTTTCCGTGGAATTCAGAAGGCATTGCGCGTTGAGTAGCGCAACTCAATGCCCCGCTTTACGTTGTTACCAGGGCGAGGAATTGAAAACATGTTTCAAATATTTTATTTCGCTACGATGGCATCGTACATGGTTGTCAGTTCATTACCTAAAATGAGCCTAAAATGTATAAAATAAGTAATAAAATTCATATTACTCAATTTATTTAATTCATACATGAATTTTTAATAGCTTTATATCATTTAATGAATTTCCTATATGTCGTTACTAGCGCTATAACGGCGTTAGGGAGGAGGAAAATGCGTCGTTTCCGGCCGTCACTCGCTCACGGCGTTATATCCGGCGAGGCAATCATTTCAGTGACCAGTAATGTGTGATGTATGATGCTAGAATTTTGCTGTAAATATTATAGTGATTATTATATATATGCTTTGTTCAAGTATTCTCTCATTCCAACTGTTTACATATGAGTAAATCTGTTTGTTTGTCCATTTCTATTGATGTAATTTCATACTATTAGTTTGTTGAAATATCAAGTTCAAATAATTTTGACTTTAAAGCACATAGGACATTAGAACTCTAAGTCACTCCTTCCTACATAATAGTAAACATCCCATCCCAAGTTATGGTAACCGCTATATAATTATTAAAAAAAATGTAATATATTTAAAAATACGATAAATGCCTAAGCTCAAATAAGACTAATTTAACAATGTAATATTCCAAATGTATTTTCCAAACATTATGAGGAGGCTGCCGTATGGCAGGAGCACAAGGATGTGCCGCGAGAGAAATTGCGCTTGCCGTGCACGCGTACTTACCGTCTAATAAAAATACAAAATTACTAACAAATTAACAGTCTTTTACGTTAAAACATAAAATGATAAAACAATTATAATAAAATAGAATGAACTCACAGTATCGACACCAATCACCTTTCCGAACGAGGACCGAGGTAACATTATTTAGAAACGTCATAACAAAAACCTCACTTGAGTGAGGTTTCACACACACAATTTCGAGATTGATCTCGAAATTGAACTTTCATGTACCGAAGTGAGGAAGGTGAACGGTAAAAAGTATTTAAAGGATATCGAGATAATCGCCGTCGTAATTATTCTTCGAAAAAGTATCCTGATAACTGAGGCAGTACAGTCACAGCAGTGCAGCTACGGCGGCGGCAATGCTTCTCGTGGTAAGAGATATCTCTGTGTGACGATAGATATTCTTGTGTGATTAGATTCCTTTATGGTAACAGTATCTAACTGGCCTCTGATAAAAAATAATCAAAGACACAAAAAATATTAATCATTTTTTTAGAATTAAAACAATTTCTATCATTAACTTGTAGCTGTACTGTTATTTTTATTTTATCTATTTTCTAAGATATTCATCATTAATAATTGCATTAGGCAGAGTATGACTTTGCGATTTAGGTATAATTTTAGTAGTACGAGAGCTTTTTTCTTCAATTGTTTCTTCAAAACTGTTCATATTTCTTACTTTTTTCTCACAGAGGAAAGCTATGTGCGCTGAGCAAGATACTGGAACCACTACTCCTCCACGGGTTATAGCACCACAATGTATATTTTCGATCGGAACGCGATCGATTGGATCTCTTGAACGATATGGGTCTATATATAACTTTGTAGACGGTATTTCAGAGTTATGATTAAAACTCTCTGAAACAAAAAATATGCATTACTTTAATTTTTTTTTAATGGAAAAAGACAACGCAAACGAGAGACAAGGCAGAGAAGCTATAGGCTACAGGTGCGCTGTGCGTTTTTGTTTCTACTTGTTAGACATTTATTGTACAATTTAATTCAATTGCTTCTATGTTATTACGAGTATGTGAGCACTATGTAGTTGCTACCTAGTTGTAAATCGGGTGCCGTTTTTTGAGATTGGTCAACTCATAGTTGTTCGGTGATACTAACCTTTTGATAGTTCCTTCTCATATTTAACCCTAATTAGGCTGTGCCTATTTATAGTCGACTTCATTGTCCTCACATAACATATCTACACTTTTGTGCATGCACAATGCAAACAAAACATAACACTGTAAAATATTATTTAAAAGTGGAGTTTCTTGCCGTTCTTTTCTGGACGAACTGGGAGTAGAATCATATTATATTTGTAAGTGCCTGTACCGGTCTATATGAAAAAAAATTTTGATATTGTTGCTATTTTACTGTTACAACACACCGTACCCTAATTTCCGCTGAATTCTGGAAGCATTAAGTATTGAGTAGCTTAACTTTATTTTACTTACCGTGAATTGCACGCAATTTTAGGTTTCCCTTCCGATCTATAAAGCCAATGCTAATAACATCAGCATAAGGTACATTAGCATAAGGTGTGTAAGGTAAGGTGCGCCTACGATAATTTTGAAAAATATCTTTAACTACTTGTTTTTCGTCGTCGCTGGTAATTATAGCCAAGTATGCTTGTTCTTGTGAACAAATTTTTAATGCATCGAACCAAGTTACGCTATTTTCATGGAACTTGTAACAGCTACCGGTTCTCTCGTTCAATTTGTATTCTGTTGAAAAATAAGCTATTATTAATAAATATTTATATAATCTAAACTCTAATTCCATTAAATATACAAACGGCTTCACAAAGGTTTACAAAATCTAGTCTAATCTAATCTAGGTTCACGCTGTTTTCCTAGCTGAGTAGTCAGAGAGAACCGAGCGCCAAACGCTACGGTCTTTGCATACCTCTTTTTCTTATTTCTTTCCGCCGAATTTTCGATTCATTGGCGTTTTGAATGGCCGAACTCAATTATTCATAAATAATAATTCAGTCCATCAAATGGGGATCGAACCCTCAACCATCGCGTCATACTCTTGTACCCCTGCTACCGCTTCATGATTAAAATTATATATATAAAAAAAAGACTGGTTATCTGTGAAGTCGGCTTACGGAGAATAATTTTACACGATAACGTTTTAAAAGCATTGATGAAATTTTCCATACTTTTATTAATTGAATCATTTGTATTTTGTATTTTGTGTAATACAGGGGCAACATTGGGTGTTATCTGTGTATAAAGAGTCACAATGTTACGATAATAAGTTTAATATTTTATAATAAAGAAGTTACACATACGATGGTTCAGTAAAGGGTCTATGCAAAGTTTTGCTCGACACAATCTCCAATGTGGGAACGTACGTACGTTGCTCAGAATATTGCGTCAGGATTGCCACCACAAGTTAATTCAAATTTTTTTATACTACAAACTACAAACGCTTATGTCGATCACGCCTTAATAAGAGTATCTAGCGTTCAGACACTCCGTTCCCATTAAAACACTTTCGTTTCCCATTTTCCGCCGAATCCCGCCTTGCCGCGCTTTGCCGCGCTTTGCTTCGTTACCAAAGCGAAGAAAAGAAAATAATTAAGACCTATATATTAAATTACAATAAATTCTTCTCACCTATGTCAGTTGTTCCGCAGGAAGTCAGTTGTTGAGAATTTTCCCGCTTGTAGCACATGTATGGATAGCTCTCTGAACAGTTGACGCTTATGAGTGTTCCAGCATTTAACACTGAACATTGATCTATATCACTGTTAATTTGACTTATATCTAAATGCGTCAACTCTTCTATTGAAGTACCTGAAAAATATAAATGTAATTTTAAAAAATGTTCAATTTTTTTTGTTTCATTACTTATATCTTGCTACTATAAAGGGGCTCAGAATAAAAGTACAATTTAGTACAACGCTTTATTCGACCGTTGACTGCTACGTCTCAGACTAGACTGACTTACCATATTACAAACACTTTAAAAGAAGCCTTAGACATTTATATTTTTTAAGCGGGTAGATAACAATATAACAATATGACTCACTGACAAATATTGACAAGTCTCGACACGTATACAAAATAATGTCTATACAATTATATGTAACTTAAATAAACTCTAACACTACCTAGCTGGGCAGCAAAATATAATTATGCATCTATCATCAACTTCTTCTACTCTTAACGTGACGATGCAGAAGTAATATCAACACTGTTTTCAAAGGTTAACTAAAGTTCCCCTTCAACTACTTATTATACAAATCTTACTAGGTACTTATTGTTGCATCTGTGTCTTTTCATCCATTCTTTTATAGATAGTAAATGCATATTATATCTAAATATTCCTTATTTGAGGCTAGTCATTTGGCAATGGCATGTGACTGTAACGCGACAGGTTGTGGGTTCGTAATCATAGCGTTAAGTTCCGCCTCTTAATAAGAAATTGCTCCAGAATTCGGCGGATAATGGAAGAAGGAAGTCGGTTAATGGGAAAGGAGTGGCTTAACACTAGGTTTCCTCTGCCTACCTTGCTTAAAGTGCGCGAAGTTTAAAAAAAAAAAACAAATAAATAAATTTAATGAAAAAATTTTTTTATGGTGTCACACATATAGAAATCTGTCACTTTAATTACCTTCGTGACACAGCGGCACAGTATCTGTAAGAGGTGGGTGGAAAGTGTGGAAGTGTTTTAACTCTTTACTTTAGATTCTCTTTGCTTAACCTAGAAAACTAGAAAAATACCTTCTAATGTATTCCACCAGCCTTTGACGAGCGTTGCATGTATTCCGACGAAGATTTGATCGATATTATAAGAACTTGAGTAAGATTCTAATGCATCTTTCATTGGATTATTATTAGGTGACGCCAAAATTGCACCTAAATTAAGTAATTTATTAGCAGTCGATTTCCACTACTCAAAGTAACGTTCGTTCTATAAAACTAAAAATAATTTCAATAACAAGTCATATTAATCAACTAAGGAGAGACGAGATTAAACATCACACACATCATTACACATTATTACACATCATTACATCTTATATATTTTTAAAAGTAAAAAAAAATAAGAAAGCTCGAAATTTTAATACTATGCTTTATACAAATTATTAAAAAACAGAGGCGATTCGGTATGTCACACATATACATATATGTATTGCTTATTAAAATATAATTGACATTTACCTGCGCCTTAACCCGTTGAAATAAAAATAATTTTGACTTGTATATGACACATTCTAAGTGCCCGGGGTGTGTATGACCATCGGAACAATTAATATAAAAAGAGACTCACTTTCCTGGTGGCAGATGTCGCGTGCCTCGTACCAAGTAGCCTTTAACCTGTGCAGCTTAAACCACACATTAGCGTCTTCGTCAAATTCATAGCCGTAATGCCTAAACTTTTTGGTGTCTGTAAATATTTTTGAGGTTATAAATGTTTTGGCGCGTAAGGGAATGATGATGTCACGAAAATCCAACAACATAAACTTAGGTTCAACATATTAGTTGAGGCCAGTCGTGGCGCAGGGGCACAAAGTGTGAATGCTACTGGTACTGGTTTAGTTACTAGTTGTGGGTTCGATCCCCACTCTAGGAAATGAAATATTTATTTGAATTTATACTTCCATTTCGAGTACGCGCTGGTGTCGAGGTAGGGCCCGGCGTTAAGTTCCGCCACTCAACACGCAATGCCTCTAGAATGCGGTGGAAAGTGGGGAACGGATTTTCTTAACACAAGGTTCCCTCTGCCTACTCTGCTGTGTGCGGGATACAGCGTGAAGCTAATTTATTTTATTTTAACGTTTGTTATTTTTCTACTATTAGCGTCGTTTTTTCTAAATATAGATAAACGAGGATGATAAAATTATTAGAAAGATTTTTATCTTGTTACGCCAAAGAAGTATAGCTTCTTACGTGCGTACGTAGGAACATACACATATATAAAAAAGGAATTAACGAATATACTGAAAAGAAAAATAGCATTGAAAAATAAATTCAAAGGGTACAATTGAGCTCCGGCACCGGACTCTCCTAAAACGGCGGGGAAGTTATATGTTTATTATAAAAAAAAAAACACAAAAATACTTACCAGCGTATAAAACCAGGCAAATCACGACGAAGTTTCGCAAAAGCTCCATATTACGTTATTACGCTTAGAAATATATCTTTCAAATGAGCACTATCAGTTTCTATTATATGTAACTCTACATAAATTGTCATTTTTGCTTCAAACTCTTATAAAAATAGATATGATTATCACAATACCACATGACCTTTTAAAATTTTAATTTCTTCATTTCTGACAGACGATGATGAGAGATGATGAGACCAGATGTAAGTGAAAGAGGTTCTCAATTCGACTGTTTTTTTTTTTGTTTATTTTGTCTTAAATTTGTTATAATTTGTGTGTAATTGTGCGTGATATGAAGTCGAACCCTATACTCTAACCCTGAGCCCTGTACAGGGGCAATCAGTGTTTTGGAGTGAAGTACCGTCTTGGTCTGCCCCTGACCCTCAGTCTTTGAGACCAACTTGGGTTTAATGTCTTCTGGGTTTTTATCTGACATGATTAGAGTCTTTGCTTTATTCATGTGATTTATTAATTGTAATATGTTGTGTTGATATTTATATTTCAGTAATCATAACTCAAATACTCGTTTTATTAAATTTTTATAATAATTGTATCTATGGTCAACATTACTAGCGTTATTTTAAAATTGGTTAAAAGACTTCTGATAACCTATGACGAGAACTCTACAATCTTATATTGTATAGGATTGTAGAATCCATTATCTTTGCTTTAACATGCGGTAACAACGTATTTTTCTTAAAATTTAACGTCGATTCAGTTACTACAGATTCACGCTGTATCCCGCATATAGCACGGTAGGTAGAGGGAACTTGTGAAACTAGCATTAAGACGATCCCATTATATGTGAATGTTTATGAGGATGGATTTTTGCTTCATTTTCACGCAAAAACTAATAAAGAGACTTAGATTCAGCTAACACTGGAACCAGGACCTATTTATTGGATATCTTCAGAGGCCACAGTAGACACAGTAAACCACTCGAGTTTGGCTCCAATCATAAGCACTTGTACACACTGAATGTAAAAAAGCGTGCTTTTTTATTTTTTTTAAACAATGTATTCTTTAACATAATAAATACAAAATGAGGCTAAATTTTATTAGTAATAAATATTTTAATTCTGACTAAAGTATTACAAATATAAATTATAAACTTTATTATCTAAATTTTATCTTCAAGCATTCTTTTGTGCGCAAACAAAGATAAGCGCAAAAGGTTAATGAAGAGTCTTATCAACTTAGGACGCTGATCTCACTTTTTGATTAAGGAAGTCACGTGTTCGATTCCCACTCGGAGAAATGAGATATTTACCTAATATTTTCATTTCCTCGCTCTAGTAACGAGACAAAGCACGACGTTGAGTTTCGTCATGCAATACGCAATGTCTCAGGAACACGAGGGAATGAGGGAATAATTAATGTGAAAATAATTTACACATTTTATTTCAAATTAATAAGGTAATTTATATAATATAAGTATACAAGCTACGCTTAACGATGAATTCTCAATTTTCAGCAGTGTAGAGTAAACGCGTCACTTCCTCTCGTCCCGTCATCGCTCACGGCGTCACATCCGGCACGGCAATCATTTCTATGAGCTATGATTTATGCATTTACTAAACGTATATCGCTTTAGCAATATTTTATATATGTATGTAGGTACTTACATATGTTAGTGGTAGACACTATCATGGTAACTGTGACAAATGTATCGTTTCAATTTAGATTCCATTTCAAATTATATAAATGTTTATTGAACAATTTTATGTAGAATTTTTTTAGCTTCTTAACTTACAACATTAAAGTGGAAGTCGAAAAATTCAATTATTACAAGTGGCACTACACAGGCCAAAAATAAATAAGTATTATTATATAAACGCGACAGACTGTGGTTTCGATTCCCATTCGAGGAAATGAAGTATTTAACATTTCTATTTTCTGCGCTCTAGTACAGAGGCAAAGCGCGGCGTTGAGTCCCGCCTTCTAACAGACATCCGCATGACGTATTTTTGAAGTGTAATGTAATTCAAAAGATTTAGGCTAAATATCCATTTTTTATTTCCATTTTAAAGTCATAATAAAAGATTGAAATCATTTTATGAGCTTTGTTATTATATACTTAACTAAAATTGCTTTCAATAATTTAAATGTTTGCCTGTAATTGTTTGTTTGTTAAAATAAACAAACACTTAACAGTTTCAATAAAAACATATTACTTGAATAAATACAAAGACTATGTTAAGTAGAAAATTCTTCCAGTAAAAAGCCGTGCCTTTTAATGAGAGTTTAAACTCAAATGACTGCTCAAGTATCCTCGAGGTCGAGTGAGATGAACTTTTAAGATGAAATTTTTTACAACTGTAGGGTATTTTATAAAAACAAATAAGCTAGCATTATGTTGCATACGTTCTATATTATAAATATCTACAATTACACTTTATCAATATATCATATAAATATATTTATTTATTTACAATTCTTTTTAAAGTTTTGTGGAAGTTATGTTCACATAAAGGAATGCTCTGTCTTACAATAAATAATGAATTATGTTTGCACTAAGTCACTGTACCCATTTATTGTAATCTTAAATAGTCAAAAGCAACTTCATTTCCAACTATCACTTATGTTAGTGTAATAATGGAATAAATAGAAACCAAACACTCTTCCATCGCGTATTATATATTCGTATAATATTGAAATTTGTATTCAAATAAATATGTAAACAGTAAATAATATATGTTTAACCAAAATGAATAAAACGACAAATATATTTTAAACGTGACACTGATCTCATATAACCCGAAAACAACCCATCTAGAGAATGTTCCAGAAACTATATCGATTGTCGAACATTTATAATAATCTATCTTCGCGACACTCGCGACCTGCTCTCCGGGTAGATTTTCATCGCTCACCTGGAATCTTCGGCGTTGTCGTCAGAATTCCATTCCAATATCCATAAAATGAAATTATATTGCCCCTGAAACAATTTGGTATTATTTGTAATAATAGTCTGGTCTTAACGCGACACTGTGCTTTATATAAGAAGTTATTATGTTCGAATAGGAAAGAAAAATTAAAATTACTAAAAAAAAGACCCAAAATAAAATTAAAATGCAAATAATAAAAGTGATATTCGAAACAATGTCCCAGTAAAATTGGAGTGTAATATAAGTTTATAAATACAATATCATTGTTTTCATACAATTTGTGAAACGTAAAATTAATTATAGTAACTATCTATTTTAATTCCACTATAGAGTAAATTGTATTGCAAAAACAATTGATTAATTTGCATATTCAATGTAGAATTATTTGTATGTTACTTTTACACATAATAATGAAAAATTAATTGTGTATTTTGAAATACACAATTAATGTATGAAATACAGAATGTCATAGCGCTACTATTGAAGCCAGCAACCTTCTTCAGGTCGTCGGTCCATCGAGCTGGAGGGCGCCCAACGCTACGCTTGCCGATCCATGGTCTCCACTCAAGGACTCGTCTGCTCCAACGGCCATCTGTCCTTCGACAGATGCGGAAGGCGGAGGATCGGGAGCTTTGGTGCACCCTGGGAGAGGCCTATGTCCAGCAGGTGATCCGAAAAGGCTGATTTGATTGATTGATAGCGCAACTATTGGAGTCAGTTGCAGTCTGCAGTTATTTTCTTTTGTAATTGTAATTTAATAGGTATAGGTGTATCCCGTTAACGGTAGAAATGTGAAATGTTATACTTCCCGTTAATGAAGAACTCGGTTTGTAAAATAAATAACATTCGTTTCTCAGGCTCCAACTTAACAGGTCTATTCACTGACGTTTAGCGCCGCGCCGTATACATTAACTTCCATTTTAAATGCTTTCATTTAAACGCTCGTATATAATGTTCAATTGTTACTGTAATAATAAACGTTTTCCGCTTTTCGAGGGATATAGATAGAAACAGATATATCCTTTCGTTTTCAACTGAATTATAAATTTGTTATTTTTTTTTGTTTCCTGTACGAAATATTTCTCTATTTACGTTTATTGTAGAGATATAAAATAAAAATATGGGTACATAATGCCTAAAATTAATTTTAAAATTCCAATAATAGATTTTGTTAGAATTACCGTACTTTATAGTTTCTTTTCTCTTCTCTATCCAAAGTAAATGCTTTTCCTTTACATACATACGTACACGCCACATAGTACTTAGCGTGTCTATAATCCGATTACAAACCATTTGCCCTCACCTCACTTCTTTTATTGAGTTTACCTTTTCTTAAGGTCAAATGTGAGTCTATAAAACCTAACAATTTATTGACCATATTTAGAATAATTTATCGTTTATAGTTTAACACCTAATACTATGTTACTATAAATAAAAAAAAACAAATCAGCTTCACGCTGTATCCCGCTCACGGCAGGGTAGGCAGAGAGTAGAGGTAGGCACCTAGAGTTAAGACACTCCGTTCCCCACTTTCTGCCAAATTCTGAAGGCATTGCGTGTTGAGTGGCAGAACTCAACGCCGCGCTTTGCCTCGACACCAGAGCGAAGAAATGAAAATATAAACGTAAATAAATATTTCACTTCCTCGAGTGGAGATCGAACCTACAACCGTCGCGTTACAGTCACACCCTTGTGCCGCCACCTTGTTGCGCCACAACGACCTATTACTATAACTAAGCAATTATCTAAGTAATACCGCCTTATTGAAAATTAATATAACAAAATAACTCAAGAATGTTTATAAACGGCAATTATCGATAATTTTAAGGGACACTCCATCAGTATTTTATTAGAATTCAATGTAAGTAACAATTTAATTAAAAGCAACATTAACCGACGCCTACTCAATTGGAGCTTAACTAAAGCTTTTCCCTTTATTACATTTAATCGTCTATCTGAAGCTTTAGAAAAACTTGATTATCTCTTAAAGAAAATCGTTCTGGCTTTTTTCTATTTCTATAATAACTTTTGATTATGGACCAATAAAAATAAAAAGAGGAAAGCAATTTATTTTAATTGTTAAAATTTTAAGACGCGATTACACTGCGATAATTAAATATTAAACAAACAAAATTGTGAAAAGTTTGGCCGCAGAGTGGAATAAGACCAAGTTGCTTATAAGACTTCACAGATTTTCCTTAATCGACTTTTCGCACGCTTGAAAATAAAAGGCAACTGAGTGTTGGGAACAAACTAATGGATTCTCGTAGCCATTAAGTCCACTTTTAAAATGTTCTTTCTCCCTGAAGTTTATTTTGAAATTTAATTATTAAAATATATAGAATAAATAAGGTGGCATGAGGATATTTTATAAATAAAAAATCAGTCAAATGCGAATCGGATTTGCATACCGAGGGTTCCGTACCAATTTCTAGATACAACTAGTAGTACAGTTTAAAATAGACTCTTACTATATGAAATGAACTACAATTGTAAATTTCTAATAATTTTTGTAATGACGACGTGACGTGACGAACCTTAACTGGCACGCTCAGAACGCCATAATCAAAGAACCATATCATATCTTGACCAAAGTATTATATGTATTACTTTAAAAAAATAATAAACAAACGGAAAAATATTTATAAATATCATAAATTTAGACCGCAGTGTTCCACAAATTGTCGAATGTACGTGCAAATAGTCCCTGCTCTGGGCAACACCTGCGCGATCATTAGTTTGTAACGAACGTAATGGAGGGTTTGCGTTTACGCCAATTGTTCTGTTTGTTTTATTTAAATACTACTGCAACTGATATCTATTTTTAGATTTTTAGATTACTACATTATTGATTTCCAATTTCCTAAACAAAGGAAACCTAGTGATAAAACACTCCATTCCCCGTTTTTCACCTATTTTTTTTTCATTCTTGTTTATTATACTTATTATTATCTTATACGTAATAGTATCAATAAGATTTAAAGAATAAAATAAATATATTTTCTAATGTTTTTACTGTGAGGTATCACACTTCTCGATTTTTTAATGAGGCAATGTGAGTTTTCTCAAAAAGAGCTTCTACAAAAGCTCACACTATATTTTTTGTTTGTTTTTCAACGCAAAAGAGCAGTTTTTTCAGTGTTTCAATGCAAGCAATACAACTAGCCTTATTCAAACGTGCCTGTGAGTTGGCCCTCGTTACATTAGAAAAACTTCACCAGAATGCAGTAGCTACAGTACCAAAAATTCAAAACATAGAAGCGAAACTAGATCGTTGTTTCAATTGGAGGAGTTAAAGTTTAGATGGGAAACGTTGGTTTTTTTTTACATTCTACAAGTAAGTATAATTTATCCACTTACTTCTATTCTCGTTTTCTTTTGACGTTATCACATAAAATTATTCCGCCGAATTTTCGAGGCATTGAGTGTTGAGTTTCTCAGCGGAACTCAACGCCGCGCTCTGTCTCGTTACGAAAGCTGAAATGAAAATATTTATATCTATAATTTCATTTCCTGGAGGGAATCGAACCCCCACCCTTTCGCGCTTACATAACACACAGACACACGCGTGTGACCCTGCGCCACAACTGGCATCTATATAAATTTTGACCCGAATAATATTTAAAATTACAAAACGATCGTAGATTGTAGAAGTATATTAGAATAGTATTATATACTTAGATATGATATAGACATATAATGTTAGTACAATCTAAATCAACAAAATTCCTAGATTAAAGTACAATACGCTAGGAACAATTGACGGAAACTCCGAAACAGCTGTGTCACGTAGGAATCTGTATTCATGACATTCCTGACCCCATTCTTAGTAATATTTTCTACGTCTCAAACTAAATTTAGCTATAATTTGAAACCAAGTCAAAACCGAACCAAAATATACCAAATTCCAAAAAACGATATCTTATTCCCCTATAATTTGGTTGTGGAAATTTATGAATTATATTTAACGTTGTCATAAAAAAGAAAACATTATTTTGAAAAAAAAAATTGGTAAAAAATACTAATATTACATAACAAATAATTAATGGTATACAAATAATTAATTTTCTTAATACTTTTTTATCGCTTTTCTTATGTTGAATAGCGTTCGAAGACAATCTTATTACCTGATTGCGTGTCAAGAATAACAAAAGTAAAATGTACAACGTCCAAAAAAATATATTTCAAGTTTTTTTATATAAAAAGCTTAAATATTTACACATTCGTTAGTTCTCTAAAGACTGGCTGTACACGCAATGCTTAGTCACATAATGTTTATATTTTACACCATATTATAAGTTATTCTGATAATAAAAAAAATGACTTGAAAAACGATACGAAAAGTACAAATTAGGACAAAAACTAATAAGTATAAAACATTATTTTAATTACCTACAAAATAAACATAATCACAGAACAATTATGTACTGTATCTATAAAGCGACGAAAGATTTCGCAAAATGTCTTTGCATCACAGATTCCCGGGGCAAAATTATTTGTGCTGTCCATTTTAAAAACTACAATTTTTTTATTTTTAATGATCTCTTCAAAATATTTTGATTGCAATAGCGTTTTAAAACAACCAGTAAATAATGACTAAAGGCGGATTATCAACAAATTTATTGCCAAGCTTTACATAAATCGACATTGACACGGCTGAAATGAAAAGTTATTTATTGCAATACAGTCATGGATTTGTAGGAGCCTCCTGTAGTCTTTTAGCTTTGAACCGTAGCACTACTGAAAAAAGTCCATCAATATCACAAAAAATATCTATTAATTATTACATTTATTATAATTTTAGATATGATAATAATACGATAAGTATGAAAATTAAAGTGGTGCATTAAAATTTTGTTAAAATGGGAATTGTATAGTCTTTTTGTAATAATTAAGATATTCATAAAAGGCAGCCATCCCATGAAGCCGTCGTGGTGCATTGGCACAAGTGTATGATTGTAAGCGCTACGGTTGTGGGTTCAATTCGGCGGAAAGTGGCAAACAGAGTGTCTTAACATTAGTTTTCTTATGCCTGACCTGCTACATTGTGGATACAATGTGAAGCTAAGAAAATAAAATAGAAACAAATAAATTTACAAAAGCCAGTAACACAAATCATATAAAGTTAATTACAAAAGGAATACGAAAAATTCTGGTCGTCAAAAATAAAAGGAAAAGAATCTTTTATTACCTGAACTTCCGTAATCGACGGTTTCCACGCACCAAAATAAAAGAAGGCGATTAAGAGAGAAAACAAAATTATGGATTCGGATCATCGCTCAGCCCCTCGCGGAACCCCATTGCGAACTTAATCGAAAGTAAAATAAGGGAAAACGAACCTGAATGCACTACGAATAAAAACGACCCTCCAAATGATCGCCCAAAGTACCTACATAAAAACTTTTTACAGCTGATCACTGAGAACAGCTATAAAGTAATATTACAGAGAAGCTAGTTACAATAGTAATAAAAATATTGTATTAAAATTTTAATTAAATAAGTTCGTGAATTATTCTAATTGAATTTGTGTTTTATTTAAGTTAATTTTTAATTAAATAAAAAGTTAATAATTTTTATCACATATTAGTCACTTGTAAGTGTGTACACACATTAGTATTTACGTCTAAATGTTACCTTTCTCATACCATGTGTATACTTTCTAATAATAAAATCTGACAAACCCCAAAATGGAATTGAATTCATACTGACACCATGAGCTTTTCTAATTTCCTCTCCTAGTACCCGAAAATATGTCCATTTTAAGTGTTGATCGCGGTCCAATTTCCGTCTGTGTCGAACACCTGCGCGCTCGTTAGTTTGTAAACAACGTGATCGATGCCGCGCCGATCGCCATCAATCAACAAGACTGGACGAAATATTTATTTGAAACGTCACGCCAGTGAAACCGACTTCGTATTTGTGTATGCATTTTGTAAAACATTAATCAATGTCAGGTTCACGCTGTAACCCGCATATTGCAGGGTAGAAAGAGGGAACCTAGTGTTAAGACACTCAGTTCCCCATTTCAATGTTAAACTTGTCTCTGGTTCTAAATATGGATATGTCTATTATCTATTTTCTTCTTACATAATAGGTACATATACTAATAAACAAAATATTGAATCTGGACAACTGATAAGTTATTCAATATTTGATATAATATTTATAGTTTTTACTTGGAAAAAAATTATATCAGTATATTTAATTATTTTCTTATATTAGAACTATTAAAGGCCTCAATATTCCGCCGGATGAGATTTCAATCCACAGCTAGAAAAACTTCTAGCTGTGGATTGAAATCCACAATCCAGAGTTTTTGAGGCAACACCTCAAGGTTCCCTTGTTAATCATCCAAGCGCTGTAGTTGTTCTACTAAAATACAATAGCCATATTTGAGAACACAAGAACTGGGAAACTTGATTTAATCACGCAGATATCGTGATCACAATAATTTCAATTAATATTTTCTTAATTTGCTTACTTTTGATTATGAGCATCTATATGTTTAACAATATACCTATTAATATACCTATTTATTGTAGAAAAATATTTTTTTCAAACGACTAAGATAGAGTAACATTACTCCGGTCAAAATTTGATCCAATTTATATTATAATTAAAAAAATATATATATACTCGTATAAGTGAAATACTTTTCACACTTTTGAAATATAAGTGAATTATATCCTGGATATTAATATAAACATTGTATTTTCTGTTTACTTAGAACGAAAATAATTCAGTTATTAAAATTAATTCATTCAACCTTAATTTCTCTTGATAGTGATTCAGCTTAAATTTGTAACATCTGTTAAATAAATATGTACATAGAGTTATCACTCTCAGTAATCTAATATTCGCCGGTAGAGTAGTTTTATGTAGACTTTCTGAATATAATATTATTTTAGTATTTTTCTTTTCTTATCTCTTCGTAGGTAGTGGAATAATATCGTAGATGAGATATATTTTATGATACACCGGAGATTGGCCTGACTGACAATGTTTGTACTAAAAAAGAAAAAATATTCTTTTAACACAAATATGTTAACAAATAAGTTTTTTGTTAATTGAAGCCATCGGTATCGTGGCGCAGGGATACAAGCGTGCGACTGTATGACTGTATACGCGTCGGTTCAAATCCCACTCGAGGGAATTAATTATTTAATATTTTCATTGCTTCGCTGCCTGAGAATTCGGTGTAAAGTGAAGATCGGAAGTTCTTAATTGGAACAGAGTGTCTTAACACTAGGGTACCCGGTTTCCTCTGCCTGCCCTGCTATCTGCTAATCAACATGCTGCTAATCAACATTCGCCCGTCAACATGCAGTGACTTACATTCCGTCGGGAAGCTGAGAACTAAGTGTCTTCACAGTTCATACTCTTTTCTCTCTGCCAACTCTACTTTAAACGAAATATCCAACCTTAAAATATTATATACTTTCAAATATGTTCGTATATTATAGCACCTAGACGGCACTGTATATTTTTAAAACATAACTGTATAGTGTTCACGAACTGCACTGTAGAAGATTAAGCTCAAGCCCCTCGTTTATAAAGGGAACGTGGACAAATGTATGGATTTATTCTATTTTTAACTTTTAATATAGCGCAAGTAACTTTATACTCGCTTTTTTATAAAATGGAATAAATAATTAACTTGGTTTTTTATATTAAACAACGCCATTGTGTGTTGTGGTGTAATTGATAGGTGTTTGACGCAGTGACTTCCCTCCTCTTCTACAAAGAAAAACTATCTAAATGGACTAATTGATTTATTACAAGGTTCTTCTCCATAAGCGGAAACATGTGATGTATTATCTATATATATAAAATCGAAAGGTCACTCACTCATCACGAAATCTCAGAAACTACATGTGTTAGGAATCTGAAATTTATTTTAATTTAAGGCATAGGAGTTACTTATAGGACGTAGGTGCTCGCTAAGACGGGAATTTGCAATATTTGACTCCTAAGGGGTTGTTTTTAGGGTTGAAAGTTTGTATGAAACTTCGTTACTACAAGTGCTAGGAGTATCAAATCTTGCAAGGACGTCACTTATAGGACGTAGGTACTGATAGAGACAGTAATTAATAATAGTAATAATGGTTCACGCGGGCGAAGCCGCGGACGGGCCACTAGTATAATAATAAACAAATGATTAAAAAGTACAATATAAACATATGTGTGATGAGAATGAGTTGTTTAGATAAGGCAGCGTTGATTTCCGCGTCTCGTTACACTGTTTCTCGAAATTAGATGCAAAAGGTTTTGATTGTCTCGAAACTTGCATACTCTATATACGGGACACATATCAAAGCTGACTCTTACCTTTCTCCATAATAAGCGAATTTTAAAAACACATTTTAGTATATTACTTCGAACACGTTATTTTTAGCAACAATATTTACTAAGTTAAACATAACGAAATTCAAGAGTCGCAGTTGAAATATCATTTCAGAAATTGAAACCTTCACAACGGACATTTCAATTTCGAGGGAGAAGAGGAAGCCGGATACATTTTATTTATGAGGCGAGGCCGAGGGTGCATCTGGAAAATAATTTCATGAACCGAACTGTCACGTGGGGTTCACTTTGGGTTACTAGCGCCATCTAATTTGTTTTTGATGTTACTTTATATTTTCATATTTACACTTTATATTATAAGTTTATATTGCGAAGCTTCAAATTTTATAACTTATAATATAATTTTAGTATAGGGCAAGGTCTTTTTAACCTTCAAATCTAGTCTCTACAATTGCACGGGTCATAAAATAATCATATAAAATAAACACATACAATGTAGAGACAGCAAAATAAAATTCAAAGCAAAACAATACGAATACAAAATAGCATTCGATTATACCCATAATGGGTTATTTCCATTCGTCACTTTAATGGTACTTGGCCTGTGCACGGGGGGGTGCGGGGTCGCGAGCAACAGGCGCCTGATCAATGAGACACCCCCGCACCCCCGCACCCCCCGCCCACCTGCGCCGCACTTGTTGCGCGTACATTCAAACTATAATAAACCCTAACTACACATAAATAGAAGCTAACAACTTTCTAAATTAATATACATAGTTAAAGCGCGACTCTTTCTCTAAGCCCTCCTCTTTATGCAGCTGGCGTGACGCCGTGCCGTATCAGGATTCTACGAGCGTTTTGCCAGTTCTGATAAGTGAGATGGTCTTTTTAGTGGCGAAATGTTTGCGGATTTATGGATAGATTTACACAATTATGTCGTGTTAATATAAATTTATAAGTGGATTTTGGAATATCCGGAAAGTAATATTTTAAAACAAGGGAATTTAATATTTTATATTTCAGTTATTTAAAATTACATGATATAATTAATTTATTGATATCTTATTTATAAATAAGAAGAGTATTTAATGACAAAAAAGATTTAAGTGAATTTAATGGTCTGATGGAACCTTAGGTCCGGAATAAAATAGAGTCAAGACTCATTGAGACAAAATGCATTTAATTTATAAAACCAGACTAAAAAATACCAACAGATACCTACAATAAAAAATAAATTATTAATTAAGTGCATTTTGAAATTTGAGGACATAAGCCATACTAGTATCATATAATGTTATAACTGCTTACTTGACTATCAATTCCAACTAAACAAGAGTGGAATGTACATTAAATTCCATTAAGATGTAGATTAAATTTAATTCAAAGAAATGTTTATTTATACAGTATCTATGCATGCCGAACATTCATAAGACGATAGAATACGAAGATGTGTTATATAGGTGTCTACACCTCTGTAGTAATATTAAGATAATGTGTAAAAGTAAATTAAATAAGAGCAATGGTAGCTATGCAACCTACAATTTTGTCAATTAGGTTAAATATGCGATGACCTTTTCCCGTTTTTAATAATACGCTTATAATATAATCAATCTAATATGGCGTTTTGTATTCTTCTAATACAAGCACAAACGGGGTCTGTACCACAATTTTTAATTGTGATTTTTTTTGTACCAGTATTATGATTTAATAATATTTGTAAATATTTATTTTATTATGTTTTTTACTACTTGCTGTTACAGTTGCAATAGAAAAGAATCTGTGAACATATCAAATGTCTAACTATCAAGGTTCTTGTGAACTACCTGGTAATACACGGACAAACAGACAGAGAACTAAGTCTTAGTAATAGGACCTCGTTTTATCCTTTGGGTACGGAACCCTAAACGACTTGGATTTACTATTTCAATACGTCAAGTATAGGATTATAATAGAAAATATATATATTGTAGATCATCGCGTCATCAATAAATTTACATAAATGTGGTATCTACAGTTATATACAGTCCGATAATCCGTATCGATCGTGTAGTGCGGCGGAATGCGACCCGTAGCCCGGTGGTATGAGAAACGCAATGGAGAGCACTCTCAAATACCATTTGCCAATATACGAGTAAGGGGATTTATTTGCAAGTCTGCTTGCTCTCTTATAAAATTCTCTTCACTTATATTTTTTTTTTTTTTGTAAAAAAAACATGTAAATGCTATATATCTTTCTTTTATTTGGGCCCCCCAACTAATTTTGATTCAGAGCACGCTAACCATTGCATAGAAGCAACAAAATAAAAATAATATAAATACAATATTATAAATAATATAAATATAATACCGCGTGTTTACACGTTTATTACAATTTATTATAACTCAATTGTTTTTAAACTTCACTTGCCTTTTATACCACATATAGCAACCACGAAACCCAACTCCATGGTTTGTTTATCGACAACGAAAATAAATTGTGTAGTGATTGAACTCACAGCTATCGTTATTTACAGTACGCTGTGCCACTGCACCATGACGGCCTAGTTAATATATTTTAATTAGAGTTAAGTCACACAATTAATTTTAATTTAGATTATATTTTTAATTAGAGTTAAGTCACAAATATAATAATAGCATTGATTTTGTAGTATTTTAATACTGAATACCTAGAGACCTAAGTTGTGAATGTAATTAGACACCTCGACATCAAAACGCTTGAAGCGTTACCCATTTGCGACAAGACGCGCACGGCACGTTTTACCTATATGTAATGTGTATATACTGAATTACTGATTAAATATTATGTATATCATATTATTCTGTAATATTATGCTATACGTATAGTATAAGAACATCTTGGGCGCGCACGTATTAATATTCCATCGCCGTATTACAAATCCCATGACCGTAGTCCGTATCGAATTCCAAAATATGTATGGGAAATATAGAAATGATGTAGGGCAGCTGCTTTTATGGCTATTACCTTTTTAGCCGACTTCGAAAAAAGAAAGAGATTCTATATTCCATAACTATAATTATTTATTATACAAAAAATGGACTATTACTATTATTATGTTATTGTTATTTTTATTTATTCGTATACGTTTTATATGCATTTAATTTGAATATCTAATTTAAAATTTCTATTTAAATTTAGTGTTACTTACCTATAAAGGGGTCGGATCAGAATAATAAAATGCAAAGTATTAATAAAAAATATTTTTTTTTAACAATTTCTCATATGTTGTAAGAAACGTATAAAACTAATTGACATAAAATATAAATATTTACATAATAAATGTATTTATAAAATGTATTCAAAAAATATTTTTAAAGAAAATAGTATTATAATTTATTTAACATGATCAACATTTGTAGAAACAATTTAATAACTCGTATAACAAAATATTTCTTAATTAATAATTGTTATACATAATGTTTCTCCCATTCTGACGCGACTTTCAAATAAATAGCCATGCATGCTTTAGCGTCCTCTACAGAGTCATGTTCATCTTCTTGTATTGTCCTGCCCAATATATCCCTTGCGAGAGTTTTTAAAGCCACTGGCAGGTAGTTGTACTTCTAAAATAATTAAAATTCAATTATTTACATAATTTATGAAGTTTTTATATGTTTTCTACGTATAAAAAAAATTGAAACCATCGAAACGTTCTAAATACTAAGCCATACGTTATCATCAAGCCACGTCGAAATTCTCAGACGCTTGTTACAGCTTATTTATTTTACTAGCAACCCTGCAGGGAGATTTTTGGTAATTTCCGGTAACCTACTATAATTGCTTAGAATTATCATTCTGCAAGACAAAATGCTATATAATATTCATATTTTCTTTTTGATTTCATGCGTGTTTTATCTATGTACATAAAACACACATAGATATACAAGATAGATATAAAACTCGGTCGTGAGATAAGGCCATCGTGGCGCAGTGGGACAGTGTCTGATTGTAAATGCGATGGTTGCTGATTCGATCCCCACTCAGAAATATGAATTGTCTTCATTTTTTTTCTATGACACGACTAAATTCTTAGGAAAAGTGGAGAACACAGTATCTTGACGTTAGGTTCTATCTGTCTACTATGCTATCAGGGAAAAGCGTGAAACTATAAATATTACCCCACCTGATTTTTTTTGAACCTACTACAACATCGAGATTCAATTACAACTAGTCAGAACTCGTTTAATTTAATGTAATTGAATCTCGATAGTTCTGTTTAAAATGTAAAATGAAATAATATTTTACCATCATAAACGGTTCGTACACTGCGAGATCTCTTTGTTTATTCTCTGGATGGCTTAGGTTAAGAGCTTCCAGATCGAATTTTAAAAAGTGACCAATCAAAATGCATCCATTTAAAAGATCTTTTACTTTTCTTCTTACAGTAGCTATGTCACTTCCATTTTCCAAATATTTTTTCTTTATGTCAGTAGCCATATTCCTATAATCTATCACCACAGCCGTAGGTTTCACATATTCATCGAGTACAAGGCAGCCGAGTTGATTAACGATTGAAATTCGCGCCAAACAATTTCCGTTAACACATCCCACCATCTCACAGTCGATAGCGTATTTGAAAGTCATTTTACAGATTAAAATATAGATATTGATATTACTGAAAAAACATTGAAATCGAATTTCTACACTGTAGAAGATAATAATCGTTGGAAATAAATATATTTGCACTCTACTTCGTAAGTTTCATTGAGGTAACTCAACCTGATGAGACTAGAAAGATTGTAGGGGAAACCCCTAGTATAAACTAGGAAGTTACCTTAATGAACAGCAATTAACAATATGTCATACCTTGGTATAAAGTATTTTAATTTGTTTATCTAATCTAATATTTAAACTAGTAATATCACGTACCATTAAACACCGTAATATATAATTATGACTAAAATAATATGTCAATCTTTTTGACAGGTACGTTTTCTACTCCTAAGAAATACATACCGTACTTTAATAAGTAAAACTTATTTATATTATTAAAATATATTAATAATAATATTAAAATTATACCTTAAGTTATTAAATATTTCTAACGATGATTTTATTTTTGTACGCATTTTATGTAGGATTTCTTCCCATCATTAATAATATCTAATGAGTTTTAAAACAATAACAAACTGAAATAAATTTTCAACAAAATGGATTATCTAAGCTCTAAACAACAACAAAGTACAATATGTTCAAAAAAGTACAATATTGCAGAATTTTTAAATTTATATTTCACATACAAAAATATTTACATCGACAATGTAGCCATTTTAAAATATAAAATTTTTCTATCATGAAAATAAAATAATATGAATAAATATTTATATTTGATAGTGTTAAATTATGTAAAATAATTACAATAATATTTTGAATCACTTTAATATCAGCAATAGGTAATTAAAATGTCATTACTCATTAACATCAATATTCGTAGCAATAACAAAACGCGCTGAACATAAAATGTATAAAAAAATTAACTAGTGTGAGTGAATGTCAATTTTGAAGCTATTTTTACATTCTGTAGTTTCATCGAAATCAAATGTAAGCTAATGTAAAAACAAACCTATCTTATCACATAAGATAAGACATTAGCGAATTGATGAACCAAACGCAGAAAACAATACGTAAGTTTCGGCCTTGTATATAACCCTTGAGCCGCTGCCGAAACATAATTGTACGATTTGCTAGTATAGTTAATACTTGCTATCAGGAAAGTCACGTCGCTATCATGATTAGAGCTGTTAAGAAAACTTGGCGCGACTCTGCCTCGCTGATAGTGCTTTCAAAACGGAGTCCTAATGTTTTATCAAGTGGTAACTCGGGGAAAAGTAACTACGATATCTTGTTGCAGACTCGTACGGTTGACGCTTCTTTCTCGAAAGGTGTAGTGTTTCCGGGCGGTGTGAGCGAGGAGGCGGATGCGAGTGAACATTGGCTTCACCTCCTCAGCTCTTTTGGTTTTGACAAAAACGACTTCGAATCCCTGCACCGACCAGGTACACCCATCACGCCTATCTTCGCAGATAACCCCGTTAAAAGGTAAAGGTTCTTATAACAACACATAATACTTAGCTTTCATGTTTCGTCACTATTGTTTTCAGTTCTCAATTCTCATTGTTGCCATTTGGCATTTCCAATCAACATAGTAATTAATTTATGCAGAAATGTCCCACAAAATTTCTTGCTTTTTAATAATGGATCTGTGATTATATATTCAAATGTATACTTTAATTTGCAATATTTATTTAACATAATCAACCAGTTTTTTTGTATTTCAAGTTAAATTTTTATGTAATTTGACCCTGACCTTGTGTTTTTAAATCATAGTTAAACATTATTAACAGACATATTGCATTACGAATTACTGCAATAAGAGAAACATTTGAAGAGCTTGGTTTGCTAATCTGCAGTTCGAAACATAAAAACAATAGAAATGACATATGGGCTAATACCATATCTGATATTGATACTAAATATTGGCAGAAACGGGTGAGAAATTTTCTTTTTATAAAAAAATCTCAACTATTAACTATATTGATATTTAACACTAATAATATACTGATGAATATAATCAAACAACATATTTGCTACAAGGTTAATACTTAGCTTTTTAATTGACATATATTTTTTAACTACCCTTAAACTTGGTGTTTTTTTGTTTACTTTAAGAATTATCTTATTTCTGTCTTTGGTGTCTGGTGTCCTTGTGTCTATCTACTATTAGTATTATAATATAATACTCCTGTAATATATTTATTATACTAACAATAAATAAACTAATATTTTTTCTATTATAGGATAAATTTTGTATACAGAAAGGGCTTTTTACTCTACCAATATGCTGCAAATACATAAACTGTGATAGTGGTACAGTAATTAGTATAAAATTTTATACTATATACTGTTTCACATTTTTATTATCAAAACCTGCATCCAGTCAACGCCAGCAATCTTCTTTAGATTATTGGTTCATTGAGCTAGAAGACGCCCTATGCTTATTATTTCTTTTTATCAAGTTTCTTTTCTTTTTTGATTGATATTCAACTGTGGCAGTATGAATTTGCCTTTTAAAAATAAAATTACCTTCTAAAAAGTCATACAGCTCATTTGCTGTCTGTAAACCTTCACTTAAGTTTTTCAAGTTGAAGATCATTTGTTTAGTGCTTGTTAAAAGAAATTTTCATATAAGTATATGTTGAAATGCTGCCTTGGCATGTGAAAATAGTATTAAAAATGCCAAAGCTGAAATAAAAGAAACTAAATTTTTATAACTGACTATATCTGTGAATAAGTTCCATACTTGTTATATTCATCTTTACCAACAAAATGCAATAAAGAGTACATGTATAAGCTTCATATTTTATCACTAGCAAGAATGGAGTCATGGCATACTACATACTTTTTTCAAGTCATCTAATGTCATCAACTTCTTTATACATGCTCTCCAAAGAATTTTTCCTATATCATCAATATTGTTTTCTCAAAGCCTAATTAAGGTCTGTCCCCAACCTCTCTCTTGCTTTATAAATATTTTTTACCATACTATCATGCCTCATTTTCTCTGATATGCCCAAACCATTCAAATTAATAAATTATTAACTGCTAATATAAGAATGTAAACATAATTTTTTAGGTCACAAATACTGAAACTGTGAATAAGAAGCTTTTACTGTATGTTAAATATGTTAAACTATTAAACATAATCTGTTTACATATAATATATATATTTCTTTAAATATTTTAAGGTGAGCGAGAATCCTTCAGAACTTTTAAGTCTTTGTAAGGAGTATAATTGTTATCCTGATATATGGAGTTTGTACTACTGGAGTAACTGGCTATCACCACTTGTGATAAAGAGGAGGTTTGATACAGCTTTTTTTGTAGCTGCATTAGAAAATAGACCAACTTCTATTAAAGCTAGTTCAGAAGTTGTTAATGTTGAGGTATTGTATTCAGTGAAAGAAATAATTTTATTCACAAGCTTTATACTAAAATTTAGTGATAAATATAAGCTACATTATAACAATTCATTACCTCAACTAATGATAATTTAAGCATATTTTAAACATTATTAATTATATACATTATATGTCTATAAGTGCATGATTTAAAATTCAGTACAATTACTTGCTTATCATTTTTCTTTTATTCTTGGTTTACTGACTTTTATTATAATTTACTGTACCTTAACATCCTATCACCAAATAGTTTATAATACATAAACAATTATAGGAATGTCATTATAGTTACATTGAATAAACTTTATTTACATAGTCTGATACATATTAAAATTGATGTTTTAGTTATTATGTCGACATTTTTGTTCAATACATACAAATATTCAGTGCAGTGTAGTAGAAATATGAAAAATCCCGGATATTGTAAAATTAAAACTGGTATTTTAAGCCCCTTTATTTGGTCCGGTATTGAACGTAAATTCATAAAAATTGATAAAACATATTTTTCTTTAATAAATGTGAAAACTTTAAAATTGTTACAACCATAAAAAAATTATAATTTTTTTAGTGGACAACTCCACTGGAAACTTTAGAAGCGAATAGAGAAGGTAAAATTGAGCTATATCCACCACAAGGATATGAATTGCATCGTTTCTCGAAATTCTCTGATTTTGATAAATTAGTAAATTTTGCTAAGGAGAGAAGTAGTAATGGGGATGATCTGATTTATCCTGTTTGTCTGGAAGCCAAAGATGGCACTGTGTATCTTATGCCAGGTATATTATATATTGTATCTACTATCTATCTATCTACATTTTTATAATCAGGACATGCAACTGTAAACGCGACAGTTGTAGGTTCGATTCCCACTTAAACAGAGAGTCTTAACACTAGGTTTCTTGGTACCCCTACCTAGCCTGTTATGTAAGATACAGCATGAAACTAAATATAATATTTATTTGTTTTTTTCTTTACAGAGGATTATCTGTACCCAACAAATGTAGACCTTGTCAACACTCCGATCATATATGAAGATAAAACTATATTAGAATTAAGAGGAGAAAAAAAAATATTACATCGTTTGGAAACTGACAAACAAAATAAGACAGTTTTAGCTGTTCAAAACTTCGTCCCAAAACATCATTTCAACATGGGCAACGAGTTTACGCCCCTCAATATAAAAATTCATAAAATTAAGTAATCCTATCATTGCCTTAGCAGTCGGCCTTACTAGTAGTAGACATAAGAAATATTGTAACCCAAATATATTGATAAGATAATAAGAATTTTATAAAATGGCGACTTCAGGTCATATGTGGCCAAACAGTCAAGATGACTATGAGTTGTTAGAAGTGATTGGTGTTGGGGCTACTGCAGTGGTTCACGCGGCCTTTTGTCGCCCTCGCGGGGAGAAATGCGCCATTAAACGTATAAACTTGGAGAAATGGAACACTTCAATGGATGAACTTCTCAAAGAAATCCAGGCCATGTCTAGTTGTAACCATGAAAATGTGGTCACATATTACACTAGCTTCGTCGTTAAAGAAGAGTTGTGGCTAGTCTTAAGGCTACTTGAAGGTGGCAGCTTGTTGGACATCATCAAACACAAAATGAGGATCTCCAATTGTAAGCACGGTGTCTTCGACGAGGCTACTATCGCCACCGTCCTGAAAGAAGTGCTGAAAGGCCTCGAGTACTTTCATCAAAATGGACAAATCCACAGAGATATTAAAGCTGGTAATATTCTTCTCGGAGACGACGGTATTGTTCAGATCGCGGACTTTGGTGTGTCAGCTTGGCTGGCGACGGGCCGAGATCTGTCTCGGCAAAAGGTGCGACACACATTCGTCGGCACACCGTGCTGGATGGCTCCCGAAGTCATGGAGCAGAACCACGGGTACGATTTTAAAGCCGACATTTGGTCGTTCGGTATCACAGCCATCGAGATGGCGACTGGCACAGCACCCTACCATAAGTATCCACCCATGAAAGTCCTCATGCTGACCCTGCAGAACGATCCGCCCACGCTGGACACCGGTGCCGAGGACAAGGATCAGTACAAAGCTTACGGCAAAACCTTCAGAAAAATGATATCAGAGTGCTTACAGAAGGATCCCACTAAGAGGCCATCGGCGACAGAGCTGCTGAAGCATTCGTTCTTCAAGAAGGCCAAGGACCGCAAGTACCTGGTGCAGACGCTGGTGGCGATCGGGCCCAGCATGGAGACACGCTCGCACAAGGCCAGCAGGCGGCAGCCCGGCACGTCGGGCCGCCTACATCGCATGGAGACGGGTGAGTGGGTTTGGGAGAGCGATGAGGACGACGACGATGATGAGGGCGAGGCGCGCCGCGACCGCCCCATGAACCAGCTGCCGCGCGCCGCATCCTCGGACAGCGACGACGACGAGCGCGACGACCCGCCACGCGCCGGCTTCACCATCGGCGTGCCCGAGCTCGAGCTTGAGGCGGAGCCCGACGCGCCCTGCGTGAACCTGGTGCTGCGCATGCGCAACGCGCGCAACGACCTCAACGACATCCGCTTCGAGTTCGCGCCCGGCAAGGACTCTGCCGACGGCATCGCGGCCGAGCTGGTGGGCGCGGGGCTGGTGGCGGCGGCCGACGCGCCCGCCATCGCCGCGCACCTGCAGTGCCTGGTGGACGCCCCGCCGCCCGCGCCCCGCTCGCTCACTTTCGCGCTGCGCTCCGCCGCCGACGCGCCTGAGCCCGCCGATGAGAAGGGGCTCGTGGGCTTCGCGCAGATCTCCATCGTCGACTGAACCCTCGTGGACAATAATGTTGGTAGTCTCCGTGTAATCGAATTTAGTGTAAGCGCTATAACTATTATATATTAAGCTGTGTTCTATGTACCTACATATTTTATGGGTGAATAAGGAATTCATTATCGATACCGTTTGTAGTTCGGGCGGATTACGTAACTGTAAGGATGAATCTGAATTTATAAGTTTTATATTATCCTCGTGTTTATTTCGTTGCTTTTTTTTACATTCGAAACACTGTCATACATATTTAATTATAGTTTTTGACGCTCAAATTATTTTATCGACATGTATGTTATGTTAAGTAAATTCGTCGCAAAACTCATATGACAATATAAACGTACTAAAATATAATAACTACACACGTTTTTTTAAATGCTCAAAAATACATAATTTGTATAATCTCTGCATGTTAAAAAAGACAATTATAAATACATATTTATATATAATATACATTTGCGCTGGTACACTTACTACTGGGAATGTGCCATATTTAGAAAATCTAAATATGTATGTGATAAATAATGAGCCTAAACTAAAAAGGAATATTAAAGCACAAGCGAAGCGAAGTACCCCGCGGCCATTGCAGTGTTGAAGCGACCAGATGTATACACTATAAAATATTTTACGTTGTTATTTGTTTGTTGCTTATTTTGGAATTATTTTTGAAATAATAAAAATGTAAATCTTACATTATCTAGCTGTTTCATTAAAAAAAACAACTGAGAATATTATTTTTATCTTTTTATTAATTACATTTGTGCTTAATTTACTTACACAATTAGTACTTTCCAGGCGTTAAGTGAAAATGTCTACATACAATTTCAAAAGCGGGATGGCATAACATCTTTGGACTGTATCATAAAATGGATGAAATCGGACAAAAGTCACGACAAGTTTTGGCCTCTGCAATGCCAGTCCTTACAAAAATATGTTTCACCAAATTCTGCTAATCAATAGTGTTCTAATTAATTAATCTAAGCTATAAATATTCCAGTTTATTATTAATATAGCTCAATACAAATGCAAAAAGCAGTTGAGGTACAAAAATAAAGTTTAAACAGGTACAAAACATAAGCGTGTTGGTCCACTCGTAAACATGGCAACACTGAGTAATGCTGAAAAATACACATTCAAATATCACTGGCGAAGGCGTCTAGACTATTATTATTATTATCATTACAAAATAATTTAAAACTGTACACTATTATGGCTACTTTTTAAATACAATTAGTTAAATAAATGCATTTTCTCTATATTTCATTGTAGTATTGTAGGAAAAATAAAATAAATTTCGTTTCATATAAACATCACAAATTTGACAAAAGCTATGATAAAATAAAAATTGTTGAAATTTCGTATAGAAATGTCAAATGTAGTGATATAAAACTATTCCTTTACATTTAAGAGTTTACTTGATATGAACTTGCAACATTTTTGTTAATCATTTTCTTAAGAAAGATTTTTACAAAGTTTCACCATTAAAAATATCCATTCGTTTAAAATCTAAGGGGGGAATATGTTTATTATATGACTACCAAAAGTTCTATACGAAATTGAAGAGTAGATGTAAATTCAATGTGTTTTAATAAAAGCAATTTTGCCCTGACTTACACAATTGACAAAAAATCAACATTAATAATTAATAATATCATGATCATATGCATACATGTATATAGACTTTCTTATAGGAAAGTGTCTTTGATGACATTTGGATATTGTCATTAAGTATATGTTCAAAATTTTACAATATAAGTATGAGATATATTTGTTTAATTTTACATTAAATAAATCCAAATACAGACATTGTATAATGCAATTTATTCCTCAGATGTGCTTAATACCAAACATTTTTAAAATATTAAATAAGTAAAAATTGCTACTGAATATTAAAAACAATAATCCAGAAGATCAAATCCCTACAACTTATTAAAAATGTCAAAATTACAAAAAAAACTAGAAAATACACTATGTAAATCAATAAATAAATATTTAATACGCCAAAGTAGTCGGCCGAGTTAAATAAAACAAAAATGTAAATATAAGTAACAGTTTTATAATAAAGAAGTTTTTATATCGTGACTAGGCAAAGAAGCGTTTAGGCTTGCACTGAAATCACCTAATAAGGCAATAACTATTTGTGCTTAATTATTTATAGCCAGCGGCGGATATACCAGTAGGCTATAGCTAAAAGTGGGCGGTTGCTTCACGATCTAGCAGGATAATATAATAACGGGAAGCCTACACTGACTTTTAAAGAACTGTATTACTTTATATCCAAAATAGCGACACCATTTTTTTTGCTTTAATATTAAGTTACGGGGGTTACAACCCTTAATCTATTAAGATATCTTCATGAAATTTACAGTGAAAGAAAGATTGTTATTAAAACTTGCTACTATTAATAGAGCTTACTATTAATAGGGTGTCATTACTAAAACACATAATTTCAGAGATCCTTGCTTACTGTCATTCCTTACAATAGATATATAGAAATATAGAATACATCTATTTTAAGGGATGACAGTAAGTAAGAATCACATGTCTATATGAAAAATTAACAGCCTTTATGTAAATCCGCCACTGTCTATAGCATATAATATTAATGAAACAAGTTTATAACAATGTTACACTAATACTCAATAGGATAAATGCTAAATTTGTTAAAACTTACAAAAAATACTTATACACTAAGTAGAGGTTTCAATTAATATTGATAAATTGTAATGTTAACGTAAATCATAAAAAAATATGAAAGATTTAACGTCATAAATAAATTAAAATAAGTACATTATGAATTTTTTAAAACAATATTGAATAATAGAAATAGATAATATATAAGCAATTAAGTATAAAAATAAAAAACCCTTTCGCTATAAGTAATAGCTAATAAAAATTGAGAAATAAAGTTCACTTGATATTAAGATTTAATAACCACAGATTAATATAAAAAAAATATTCAGGTACACATAAAATATCACAAGAGCGTGTGCGCAAGAGCGAAAAAGATAATGCATTAAAAGTGACGCTTAAATATAAATAAAAAATACAATTTAAATGCAAAATTGGAGATTTCAAAAACGTGTCCAAAACTTTTGACACCGCAGAATTGACGCCGTCTAACATACCTAACGCTAAAACTCATCTAAAATGAGATTCAACAACTTCTTACAACAATAGGCCTAACTGTCAAATTATAAGAAATTAAATGGCCTTTTATATTATATACAGTACGGTCGACGAGTCGTGGACGCCCTGAAGTTGTTTTTGATTATTTTCTTCAGGAGTGAACAATACACTTATTTCAAAAAGTTAGAGCGGCCAAGTCTAATCGATCGTATGTATGAGAATAAAATAAATAAAAAAGAAAAAAATTGGAGGGTCTCAAATACCAGAAGAGCAACAATGGCTAGGGAGAGTAAAACAAAATCATAGATCAATCAAATGACCACCATTCTATCAAAAAAGCTCAATCACTTTCTTCTTCAAATACTCTTTAAGTGGTGCATAGTAATGATGTCTGAGTGACACTAGCTCCGGTTTCCTCTTGAGAGGTCGCAGGAGGGTCCAGTCGGTCTCGAACACCAGGAGAGCAGCAATGGCTAGGGAGAGCCATACAAATAGGAAGGAGGGTATAAAGGCGCGGAATAAGCTGAAAGGGCGCGGGGGAGGTTGGAGGGCTGGTCGCCAGTCCTCTGTGTGGGAGGCCTGTGAAACGTATGTAACGTGCGTCGCAGCTGATTCCGTTGAGGAATGCTCGTACGGGTCTCGTGCGCTATATTCTGGGCAGGCAGCTGAAATTAAAATTAATATTATTTAAATGATATATTTATTAATTATACATGGATACATCAACTGCCGACATGGTTGTGATTGAGAATTTTTTTAGGTTTACTTGCATACAGAATGGTGGGCAAAGGGAATCTAGTTTTAAGACACTTTGTTACCTACTTTCCTCTTAAGTGTTGAATGACGAAACTTAATGCCGCGCATAATTTTTTGATCGGAGCGAGAAAATAAAAACAGCTCTCTACATATCATATGCCGCATAAATAATGAGAAGGAATTTTCATTACTTATGTTGTTTTGTATGTTTGTTTCATAGAATTATAAGATAAGAATATATTATTTACCAACGCGTGCTCAATAAGCGAGGGTACAACGCGCGTCATTGTCAGTAACTCAGTACGTAACCTTTGGTAAGAGTGGACGTGTGCTCCCAAGTGATGTGTACTGATCGACGATATAGGGTATATGTATAGTAAAATGATACCAAAGATTACCCTGTGTGCTCGTGAAACACGTCCTACGTACTGACTAAAACGCGTAAAAAAAGATTCGCGAAAGAATCGCGCAGTCGCGCTGGTCGTGGTAAGAGGCACTCACCCGGCGGCTTGCCGTCGTCGCGGTGGTCGCGGTGATCGCAGCACAGCGCGATGTCGACGGCGGGCCCGGCCAGCAGGCAGCCGCCGCCGCACGCGTCGTCGCCGCTCTCCTCCAGCGGCGCGCTGTGCGTGGAGCGCGGCAGGCTGCTGTAGCCTGCGGGCATATGGGCAACGCGTGACGTCAGAGGCCTAAACTGGTTTATACCCGCCTACGCCTCTTGTACTCGTAGACGCGTTACATATTTCATTCTTAATATTTTACAAACTTAATAAAAGCAATATTATCATCTTGTATCCAGAACGCGTTGTAGATATGGATAGCCATATAGGCAAATATTTTATACAATACTACAATACAATTAACTTGTTATTATTTTCTTTGCTTTTTAATATCATATAAACGTCGTGGCGTCAGGGGCACACGTGTGCGACGGTAGAAAGTACAATTCCCACTTGGGGAATTGATAAATATTTTCATATCTTTATTTTGGTAACGACTAATTGGACAGTAAGTGTGTAGCAGAAAGTATCCTAACACTAGATTTTTCCTTTGCCAGCGTGAAGTCGAAAAAAAAACCAAAAATAACCAACCAAAACCGTAAAAATCTCACAAATCCCTACCAAAATCCCCAGTCATAGGCGTGGAGGGCGTTGCCGGTACGCTAGACGCTTTCCTCTTGCCAGAGCCCTCGTCTTGTGAGTCCCGCGGGGAGAGCAGACCGTCCCGCTCCAGGATCTCTCTCTCCGTCCGCCCCACGTACTTAAACTTAGTGCCCCACGAAAATAGACCTCCACCGGAGTATACACATGCGTCTGATGATGACGGTAACCTGGAGTAGTAACATAGCATAAAAAGTAATTTTTTTTGTAATGTAGGACATTAAAAAGTGATTTTTCTAATGCTTATATTAATAATTAACCTAGCTGAAACATTTATGAAATAGGTTATATTAGATATTTTACTTTTACAAGAAGAAAAACACAAATATATTTGCTTGTACTTACGTAAAAAATAACATTTGTTCTATAGCACAGCACCAGACGTGACGACACGCGGCACCGCTCGGACATTTAAATCCTACTGTGTGTTTTTTCTAAAAATACAAATAACGTAAACATAAAATACTTAATTTTTATTAGAAGTACTTTATATTAAAAGCAATTATGGAAGTACGACACAATTAAAAACTTTTTGCTATTAATTAGCTTAGCTATTATTATTAACAAACTCAATAGCATAATATTTTTTTTATTTAAACAGCCACTTCGTCTTTACATTAAATAATTGTCAAAAAGTATTGTTTATTCCTTCAATATTTAGAAATATATCAATATTTTTAAAATTAATTTAAAAAGTAAATAACATGTTATAAAAATTCGAGATGAGTTATTTCCTTCAGATACAAAGTGATGTCATACGTGTAAGCAATAATTATAGTACCAAACAAAATAGCCGTCAAGTCAAAACAAAATAACTATGAAACTTGTAAGATGTCTCATTTCATTTGGTGAAATATTGCAGAAGACATACGTTGACGTAATTATTTACCTTTTTTTGACGATATATAAAAGATACTTACTTCAGGATAATTCAAATGCACTATAAACATTCGGCCCTCAAAATTTATCTTGTGCACTTCAGACCACTTGAAGTGATGAGTTTTACGAGACCCTTGGAATGTCAGTATGCCGCTATGATTTATACCTAGATATAACTGGTTACCTCTGTGATCCTAAAAATGCATAATAAATAAATAAAAAAATATATTAAATGGTCGAAGATTCTCGTAATCTTTCTTTCTGTCGTTCTCAGCTTTTCACTCATTTATGGACAATACAAGCTAAGAGGCCACCTCTCTTGGCCAACTTTGTTGTTTAACAAGACCAAGAACGGAGTGCCTTATCACTAGGTTCCCTCTGCCTACCCTGCTGTGTGCGGAATACAGCGTGAATGAAAATGCTTATCAGCGTCAAGTATTTTTTTTGCATTTTTAAACCAGTTATTTTTTGTTGATTTCAAAAATATCACTACAGATAAACATAATATCACACACACACATATATTTAAAACATAATATCATACAAAAAATATTATACAATAATAAAACAGAAATACAAAATTACAATTGAATACTAATATTCACTAAATATCCTTTTAAAATAAAAATTCACATATTTAAAAAAACAAAGCACTTTCTGACCTAAATCATTGTTTCAAGTGGGCATTGTTTGTAGATAGTAACAAAAACTAAAGGGAGGAGTGGTCTCGTTAAGATACTTTGGAACAAAAACCTATTGTAGAACTTAATGGCCCTCCACAAGCACCTAGACATTAAGTCATTTTCTTTGTATTACTTTCTTTACATCAATTTTCCTTTCGCACTGTATCCCACATGTGCAGGCCAGACAGGGAAAACTTCATGTTAGGACACACTGTTTCGGTTCGGCCATACTTTGTATTGTTATAATAATTGTAAAGAAAGTAATTGATTCCCATTTTCCTTCCCCATGTCTATTACATAAAAAAATAAATACATATGCACAGGTATTGTGTAGTATATTTTGTATTAACTTACTTTAACAGGATGCGGATCAACACCATATGTATCGAGCTGGCAGGCTATCTTCAAGAAAGTTCGTTCAGCCTCCTGTGTAGACATGCCTTTAACACCGCCAGCACCGGGTGTACCTTCCATTGGCTCTCTGTGTAACTCCTTAAAAATTATATTTTAAACCATTAATATCTAGTAATTGCTGTTGTTTTTTATTTGTCATAATTAATAAAATTACGAGTATTATGTTTAAAAAAATATATTATTAAGTGAATTTCAATGACCTCTGAGTCTTACCTTCTTATCTACTTATAAAAAAGGAACCCAGAATACTTTAAAATATACCTCTTTGTTATTTAGTATTATAATTTAAAATTACTCAAGGTCAAGACCAAGCTGTGATCAATGAATCATTAATTTATGCATCACTAGTTTAAAACACATCAATAAAATCATTGCCATCATACATGTCGCAGGCTGATTCAAGCTTATAAATAGATATTGTATCAATATTTACATAATTTCTTTTTTTTTTATCTCAAAGCTTTTTTGCAAAAAAATTGGTGTTAAGACATTGTATTTCCTGTATTCTGTGCAATTTTCAAGACATTGCATGTTGAATGGTAGAACTCAACACCACATTTTGTCTAGCAATCTGGGCAAGGAAATCAAAATAAACCATCCACCCAACTAGAATAGGAAATTTTCCATCTTGGTGAAGTGGTGCATTGTCTCTATTTTGGGCGGAATCCCCTATTTTCATTTCTTCAGTCTGGCATGACAAGATAGTGATTGAGTCCTCCAATCTACTCGAACTTGGATTCGGGTGGGTAAGTGGAGAATGAAGTGTCTTGACACTAGGCTCACTATCACTACCCTGCAATAGGCAGGTTAAAAAAGCATAACCTGTAAAAAAAGTCACCAATTTATCATATTATGATTTTTCTTTAAAAATACCTATGTATAATATGTTAGGTTTATTTATACCAATATTTTTATTATAAAAAAATATATATAATGAATGATGGTTATACCTGAATCCTAGCTTCAATAGAATCAGTTTGTCTTAGGAGAAGTCTCATTTCTGTCACATAATTACCTACATGTATACTCGGGTCATAGTCACCAAGTTCAACTGAAAGATTTTTTTTTAAATTACCATCAAAAGACATGAAAAACATAATATATTGTGCAATAATTTAGCAATTACTTATAAAACCTAAACCTAAACTACAAATACATAATGTTGTGAAATATTGAAAACACTTTAGTTATCAAAATTTCCAAAAATTACACAATATTTAACAATCATAATTTTTAAATCATTATCAAAACATTTTTTTTTATTTTTGTGATTTAACAGATCAATAATAAAATGGGAAGACCGAGGCAAACAATATTGAAACATGTAAAACTTACAAAATATAATAAAAATATTACTAATTACTTTTATATATGCATTTTTTATATTTTTGTACTTAAACAATACAAGTATGTGATTGTTATTAGTATATCATGCAAAAAAGATTAATAAATTGACAATCACAAGTAAACCTATTTGTTAATTTAAATTTTGTGACACTGGCAAAGTGATTAGTGCTGAATTGGCACGCTCGGACCGCCATAAATAAAGAGCAACAACAACAATTTTAATTTAATTTTATTGATTATTTAATAATTGTAAACAATGTGCATTTAAATTTAAATAAAATATATAGTTTGAAAGTTTATTGTGGTATTTTGGTACAGCATCTGATTGCAAATACGGCCAATATGGCGGAATTGGTTTATTTAATGTTCCTCTAGAAGACAAATTGTGAAGTAGGAATCTGCGAATCAACAATATGGGTGGAAAGCAGAGAACAGAGTGTACAGGTTCCTAACCTAACTGTTACATGCAATATAAAGTGTGAAGTTATAAAAAAAAATATTTGATTTGTTACAAATACCTTTTTTAAAAATAAATCTTCGCTTAATGAGGCATAGCTCTTTAAAAATAATGAAAAAAAATTGCATATCCTGAAAATAACTTACTTTGTATGATAAGTGCACCAAGCATAGCAGCTTCATTTGATGTACAATAAAGTCTCCCATGGAGTAAGTCTCTTTTCAATTGTAAATATATTTGAAATCTTGTCACATCCTCTTTTAACAAAAGTGGATTTGGTGGATAAAATTTTACACGAAAACTAAACAATATGGGTGAGGCATCTAAAAATAAAGTTATATATATTGTTGTGTTTATTATTTTTTTAAATATTGATAACTTACTGCACACTACCTCATACCTTTTACTTGCTTTAATATTAGTTTAGCTAAATGCAGCCAATGCTGTAAAAGAAGATTTGTTTCAATGAAAAAAAATTAAGGAAACATAATAAAAACGTCTAGATATTAAAAAACTAACCCTCTGTCCACCAGCATCAACATAACGGAGACCGAAATAATCAGTTTCAATGAGATTCAGTTGTTGGCAAACATGTTCCAAAAGAAATTTACCCTTATAGCTTGGCTACAAAATAAAATAATTAATTTATTAATAGTGTAATATTTAACAAATTATATAATATATTTTTTGATATTTTTAGAATCTTCAGTACGAGCCAAATAGATAATACTGCGCCTAAAGTCCCCTACACTTTCTTATTTTGTTGTGTTATTATATTTTTTATGGCAAAATTAAAGAATCTACAAAAAAAATAATATATATTCTTACATGAAATTCACATTCTAGTATTTCTGTATCTTCTAACAATCGTACGGTACATTTATAAACAATATTACTATCACCACGACTTTTAAACATACTGAATAATTCAATATTAACTTTTGTTTAGTTACAGCTACTGAGATTGCATTTCATTTTTAAAACATTCTAAATATTCTACCATATTTTTTATTAAAGTTAAGAAGGAAAATAAATTTCCTTCATTAAGTAGTATTTTTTATTATAATTTTTATTTTTTACTGCTCTAAAATCTACTCGTCAAATTTGACGTAAGCGTCAACGCTAAACGCTGTAGATACAGAAACAGTGCTGCCAGTTGCAGATCCTCAAATATTACACCAGAGTAAATGTGTTCTGTGCACCAGAGTCACCAGTACCTGAAAAAGTAACATGTATTCAATTTTTTTTGTGTGGTTAGCAACAGAAATTTTTAGTACTTCCGTTTTTTCTTCTTCTTCTTCGTGTCAATGATTGGAGAATTCATATCATATTTTGCCAGTAATTAGCCACGTCGACTGCGGCATCTGTTGCCTCCATCAGATCGTCAAGTGAGCAGGTGAATGGACATTTCGGGCAGGAGAGTAAGTGTGCCATCGTTTGTGGATCGGCGCCACAGTCACAGGGTGACTTATCCCTCAGTTCGTACCCCCATTTCACGAGAAGCTCTTTGCATGCATGCCAACCTGACTCCGTAAACGATTAAGCGACTTCCATGTTGGCCACTGCAAGTTGTAACCTGCGGGTAGGCACTCTTTGGGGGGGACAAAGGCTGAAGGTGGCGGGTAGATTGTCTGCCATAACCTTAGCGCGACTCGGAATGCAATCTAGAGCTTTGGTAGCTTGAATAAAACTGTGGCGACTTTTCAAGCGGGCACGAGGTGCGGTGTAGCCATAGAGTGGGTGCTGAGGGTCTTTTTACTGACGCATTTTTTCGACAGAACATGCCACCTCACGTCGAACCTTAAGAGGTGCTATTCCGGCCAGAGGGTAGACCTTGTTTAGTGGAGTGGGCATAAGGCAACCAGTTATTGTTCCGTTTTTTCTTTGAGGTATGGTTGACAAATTTTTTGAGGCTAGTCGTGCCACAGAGGCATAAGCATGAAATGTTTGAAATTAATGATTTTAAATATATGAAATGTTTAAAATCTACATTAATTGTTACGGACTGCCAACTTGAATTCAATAAATCAAGTAAACTGTACTTGGACATGCATTTTCTTCACGTGAGATACACAGAAATAACATTGTTGTCTACTTAACAAAATATATAAACTGGATTACAGCCTTCGAAACCAGTTGCCGCACTTTAATACAGCAAAACTTGACGAAAGATATATTGAGGGAAACAGTGACATGGATGACACCTTATAATTTTTTTTATTATCATACCATAGAAAGAATACTTCTAGCTTAAGTTATATAACTAACACAATAGTTTGTTTTCAAAAAATGCTTCATTATATTTTTTCCACACAGTGGAACTATTTACTTTTGCTTCAGAAAAATCAAGTTTACCAAAATAGCTATAAATATTAGTACATACTAGGAATACCTCTTTTTGATTCATCAAAAAAAAATATAAGTAAGTATTGATCAAAACTATAAAATAATACAACTCTAGTATTTAATTTTAAATTAAATTACAAGACTAATATTTATTTAAATAGACGTACCGCGATATTTTTTTTATAACTTGCAAAAAACAAACGCATGTTGTCAGTACTTTTTTACTAATAATATTTTAAATGAAAGGTATTATATTAAATAAAAAATTTTACAATTATGAATCTGTGACATTATCTCTTATATATATTTCTGAACGATAACAGGATGTGACGCAACATACACCAATGTTACTAGTATTAAAAATAATTAATATCTGTGGAAATCAATATAACCATCATAATTATTATTTCAATATAGAAGTATTTCATGACTTTTTAATATTGCGACTTTTTAAAATCTTTTTATTATTATAGTATTTTTAAGTTTTATAAATATTTCATTTATTATTTAAGTCAAACTCCATGTTATTTTAAAAGACTATGACAACCATCCATATTTTATTCTAAAAATATTTCGATCATTTACGTATTTTTAAATTAAAGGGTAAATAAAAAAGTTCTAGTTGAAAGTAGCTTCTTTTTTATTTACAGACGTAGGCTTATATTATATATTATTTATTAAGTACTACAACTTTTATCTTGATTTCACAAAAACAAGACCAAAACATTTTAACAAGAAACATATCCTCTATATCGACTGAAAGTGCCTACTTTCAGTCGAGCCCTTAACCCTTGTGTGTATAACAAGATATGATAGCCCGTTTTATAGCGTTTTACCAGAGTCAGACTTACAAATTTCTAAAAACATATGGCTATTAAATATATGCTAACCTTAACTAACCTCTTCAAATGTCAGTTACTAGATTATTGTTACAGTCCAACAGTTTTTAAAATATCAGAAAACTACGAAACAGAAATCTTTTTAATTTCTTTACGGTAGAAAAAAACGCTTCACAAAATTGCGCCCCAACAATCTGCCACCATAGTCTGTGTCTTTTTCTAAGCCTCTTGTAAAACTACCACTGTTTCCAACGGATCCATAATTCAGAAAATAAAGAATAAGAAAGAAGTTATTATTATAATTGTAAATGAATGTTGTGTATAAGCTTATAAATAAATATTAAATGAAATCATACATAGTTTTACGCTGCAGTGTGCGTACATAGAACATCCTTTACCATTAAGACACTTTTGTTCTCCACTTTCCGTATTCTTTGCTTTGCCCCTTTATTAAAGCAAGGTAATAAAAAATATATATGTCATTTTCCCATGTGGGAATCGAATCTATAATTGTCAGCTTTTAAAAGCACATGCTTGTGCTCCTGCGTCACCAACGGCCTCAACTATAAATATAAGAATTATACATAAAGTAATATTATTATACACAATTTTTTTTTTTTTTAAATTATTTATTTAAACATATTTTTTGTTTTTGGCTCTGTTGTAGAGGTCAAGCGCGGCGTTGAGTTACGCCATTCAACACATAATGCCTCCAGAATTCGGCGGAAAGTGGAGAACGGCGCATCTTAACACTAGGTTCCCTGTGTGTACTATTCTGCTGTGTGCGGGATATAACATGAAGGTGATTTTTTTCTTCTATATAAAAATCTTTTATTACATTTTTTTGTCAGATGTATTAGAATTTTAGCGCGGCCACACTAACAGACGGAAGTGACTACGACCCTTTCCTTCCAGCCGAAAGAAAAACCATTTCTCGTCCATTCTGTTGGAGTCTTTCTCGGATAATACACGCTATCCGTGGTGAGTGTCAGAAGATTTAAAGTGAAGTGCAAATTGTTAAGTGAATAGTACTTTCCCCTTATTACTTAGTTTTGTGTTAGTATTTAACTTTCTATTCAGTTTAATGCAGTTTATTTGCAAAGTTTAATCTACTTTCCGTAATTATGGTGTAATTTTTAAACATTTTAAATCCCCTTTGTTTAATTTTATTTTCTTATACGATATGTTAATTTTACTGTAGATTAAGTTATCTCTTTTGTTTCTTTAGTTACCGGCTCTTAATTATAGTTCCACCTTTAAAATTGAACTTGCTTACGCGTCATACAACTTTACCGACCGGCACATGTTACCACGTGGTTGTGATTAATCTTTGTATATATTGGGTAACATATGTAGTTTTTTTTTCTAAATCTGTACTATTTAGGATTGTATTAAAGTTTTTTAATTATTTATATTAGTATATTCCTTTTATCCATAATGGCGGATATCCATTGTGAAGTGTCAAGATAGGGCGAGGCGGCCATGCGGCCGCCATATTGCCGGTCGCATATCCGTACATGAGGCTCTATGACCTTGTGTTTGTGCATCACAATTGCGAATCCTTGTTTTCTTATTAAGTTTAATCAACAAAAGTAACAAGTGTTTTCTTTCTTTTTAGACTAACCAAAAATGGGCAAGGAAAAGATTCACATCAACATTGTCGTCATTGGACACGTCGACTCCGGCAAGTCCACCACCACCGGTCACTTGATTTACAAATGTGGTGGTATCGACAAACGTACCATCGAAAAGTTCGAGAAGGAAGCCCAGGAAATGGGCAAAGGTTCCTTCAAATACGCCTGGGTGTTGGACAAACTGAAGGCTGAGCGTGAACGTGGTATCACCATCGATATTGCTCTGTGGAAGTTCGAGACCGCCAAGTACTATGTCACCATCATCGACGCTCCCGGACACAGAGATTTTATCAAGAACATGATTACTGGTACGTCCCAAGCTGACTGCGCCGTGCTCATCGTCGCCGCCGGTACTGGTGAGTTTGAAGCCGGTATCTCTAAAAATGGACAGACCCGTGAGCATGCCCTGCTCGCCTTCACCCTTGGTGTCAAGCAGCTGATTGTTGGAGTAAACAAAATGGACTCCACTGAGCCCCCATACAATGAGGCTCGTTTCGAAGAAATCAAGAAGGAAGTATCTTCCTACATTAAGAAGATTGGTTATAACCCAGCTGCCGTCGCTTTCGTACCCATTTCTGGCTGGCACGGAGACAACATGTTGGAGGCATCCACCAAAATGCCCTGGTTCAAGGGATGGCAAGTGGAGCGCAAGGAAGGTAAGGCTGACGGTAAATGCCTCATTGAGGCTCTCGACGCCATCTTGCCCCCAGCACGTCCCACCGACAAGGCTCTCCGTCTTCCCCTACAGGACGTCTACAAAATCGGTGGTATTGGTACAGTGCCAGTAGGCAGAGTTGAAACTGGTGTCCTGAAACCCGGTACCATTGTTGTGTTCGCTCCTGCTAACATCACTACTGAAGTAAAGTCCGTTGAAATGCACCACGAAGCTCTCCAAGAGGCTGTGCCCGGAGACAATGTAGGTTTCAACGTAAAGAACGTGTCCGTCAAGGAATTGCGTCGTGGTTACGTCGCTGGTGACTCCAAGAACAACCCACCTAAGGGTGCCGCTGACTTCACCGCACAAGTCATTGTACTCAACCACCCCGGTCAAATCTCCAATGGGTACACACCCGTGTTGGATTGCCACACAGCTCACATTGCCTGTAAGTTTGCCGAAATCAAAGAAAAAGTTGACCGTCGTTCTGGTAAATCCACTGAAGATAATCCTAAATCTATCAAATCTGGTGATGCTGCCATCGTCAATCTCCAACCATCCAAACCCCTGTGTGTGGAAGCTTTCCAAGAATTCCCCCCTCTCGGTCGTTTCGCCGTGCGTGACATGAGGCAGACTGTAGCTGTGGGTGTCATCAAGGCTGTCAACTTCAAGGAAGGTGCTGGTGGTAAAGTCACCAAAGCCGCTGAGAAGGCCACCAAGGGCAAAAAGTAGCTAGCGCTGTTAACAGCTCAATTCTTTATCCAACTGCGATACTTCATTCACCGAAAGGTGTTCAGAAGGAAAAAAGGGCTACAAACTCATTCCTTTTCTATATTTTTACAAGGCTTATACTGTAACATTATTTTATAATTTATAAGGTTATACATATATCTGAAATATTTTGTTATGACTACAACTAAAATGTAAATTCATAGAATAAAAGTAGCCTCCAATAATAATAACATTTTGTTTTATTACACCTCAATTTTTACTTTGCAAATTCAAAATGTCAATATAATTAGCATAACACTTAATTTATTATTTAATTTCGTAAATTCATTAAAAATAAAAGCCTTTGTGGTGCAGTAGTAGAAGTGTTAGACTTTAAACAAAAGTTGTGAGAGTTCTTTTCAAACTCTAGGAATTATTATTTATAAATATTTTCATTTCTTCACACTGGTAATGTGGCAAAGCATGTTGTTGAACTCTTGCCACTGGTCATGTAATGCCTTAAACGCCTACATTTCTTAAATTAATTGCATTCCACAAAAAATATCCATAAGATTTGTTTTACTCTATCCTGTTTGTAATTGTTGTTTCCAGCGTTAATGCAGCTTAAGAAAAGAACTTAAGCTATACAGTATACATACCTTAAATTGTAGTCATTAATCAAGGTACATATTTGAACAAGTCACATTTGATTATTAAAATGTAATTTTAAATATCTGTCTACTGTATTATATTTTAATAGATTTATTTATGTTTATTTAAAAATTAAATTTAGGCAAATATTTTGAAAACAAAAGGTTTACTATTTAGAACACAAAGGTTATTTGTTTAAACAGATTTTTGATTTGTTAGTGTTGTTAGCAAGTTCTTAATAAAAAAAATAGATTGCTTTCTTGAAATATATTTATTATATTTTTTTAAAATAAAGTATGAATAATCTTTAAGTATATATAATAGGAGAAGTTCTGTAACTGCTGATGATAGAAACGTGAAATTTGGACAGATGTTTATTTTCATAACATTCATTAAGGGATTTGGAAAAATTTTAACCCTGAAGGGGTGAAATAGGGGTTGAAAGTTATATAGAAAAATCTTTAAATTGGCACTGTTTTTTAAAAATATTTAATTGAACATGGTTTATTAGAAATTACCCCCTTAATTAACTGAAAGTAATTTCATGAATATATTTAATATTTGTTTGATTCAAGCAGGTGAAGCTGCCAGTCTGCTAGTAATCAATATTTTCAATATGTACTTTTATTACCAGAGGAAAAGCTTAAATTGTTAATTTATTATTAACATCAAATTATTCATATACGCTACAAACAACAAGGAATATAAATTAATATAAATAAAACAAATTTCACGATTTGATATTTTTTATTTAAGTATCTAACTAATCAGAGATAATAAATTTATTTATTTTTATAGATTAATGACTATGATAACTATTTTCTTGTGATTCTACCGTACTTTCTTCATGTTCTATAATCATGTTAGCCCATGTCTCATTTTTGTAATGCCTCTGTTTTTTCATAAATGGTGCATAATACATTTTGTGAGTTACAAATAAAAGTGATGTTACTGAAATAGCCATTAACATCTTTACTGTAGGACTAGATGAATAGAACCACTGCCGCAATACACGCATTTTATTGAGTTGCAGGAGTATCTGCTTCACTTGTTATTTCTTTATTCTTTCTAGAGTAACGCGTATCCAATAAGGGTTTCCAGATATATACACCACTACAGAAACCTAGAATTGTTACTAAGACCAATTGACCTTTTGTTATTCCCCTAGGTCTATATATTTTCATTATTCTTTAAAGAAAAAAATATTTTCATTTATGTAACTTAAATCTAACCTAATATAAGTAAATAAGAAAGTCATATCCATGATCAATGTTATGTCACAGGTGCACGGCGTATTTAGATGCTGATACAGATTAAAAAAATCATATGTATAGGTTAAATTAATAAAGATTAGATAATATTTATAAAAAATTATTAATAACTATAAATAAAATGGGAATCAATAAAATATATATTTTATTAATATATATATTATTTTTGACTATAAATATAAAACCATTTGTTTGGAAGAATGAAGCAATACTAGTTTAAATAATGAGTTTACTTATAATATTTTAGAAAATACAAAAATATAAGATATTTCTATTTCGAGTTGATCTTGAGTTTGATCCTCATTTAACCAAACCAACTCGTCTACTTAATAATATTTGTATAGATATACCTTTCTGAAATTTTATGATTAATATTCAAATTTACAAGTTCTGAACATAATACACCATAGAATATTTGTTAATAATACTTTTAAAAAAAACTTTAGGCGACGTGACAATCTTTACAATAATTTTGCCATACACTCACTCTCCTCATTTTTATATAAGCATTCTCGTTTCTTTTAATCCGAACAAAATAACCATACACAAATATTTTGATGAATATCCATAGTTTTAGACCATAATTGTACTTAATGATACAGCAAATTTAGTCATGATTAATTAATAAAATTAGTTAGTTAATTAGTATTTGTATATTGATCAGAACGTTAATAAATAATAATAAAAAAACAACTTTTCCGGAGGACAAATAAAGGCAATTTGTACAATTAATATAATTAATTTAATAAATCTTCGTTTGAGTTACGGGACGGTACAGATTTTAAAAATATAAATAGTTTGTTTAATTTGACGACATATGATAATTTAAAAAATAAAAACCATGAGTCTGAAGCCTTGAACTTTAAAAAAACCATAAGATTGACGTTTGACGGCTTGACCGCCTGACAACGTGACACCAAAAGTGCATTTACATTTACTAATCAAATATAAATTTTAGGTTAATATTTTTTTAGCTAAATAAAAAAAATAAAATATTGAAATGAGAGGTCCTATCAGAACTTTGCCTAATATATTGATAACAGGTTAACATTACTCTTAATTATGTGAATGATATTTTTTTTTGGTACTTAAATAATGTTTTTAACATGTTTTGTTTTGCTTTTTAGGAACACCAGGAGTCGGCAAATCATCAATTTCTCGATTATTATCAGATAGAATCAGATTTGAATGGAGGGAAGTGTCGAAAGTTGCAGAAGAATACAATTGTCTAGAAGAATACGATCCAGAGTACCAATGTCCTTTTTTAAATGAGGATAAGGTATAAACAAATTAATATTGTTTTTATTTGTCGTCTATAAATAGTTAATTATTAAATAAGTATAACATACAATAATACAATGTATGTTATACTTGTTTAATAATTAACTATTTATATACGACAAATGTAGTATATTATAACATACAATATACGAAGTATTACTGAAATTAATATTTGCAGTTGTTAGACATTATGGAAGGAATGATGGCAAAAGGAGGTAATATTGTAGATTACCATGGTTGTGAGTTCTTCCCAGAACGCTGGTTTGATGGAGTTTTTGTTATAAGAGCAAATAATACTGTATTATATGACAGGCTTCAGGCTAGGTCAGTATAAAATAAAAACTATATACAATAGAATTAATATTTGAATTAGATTTTTAATATAATATAGATGTAATTGTTTATTGCCCACTCAGGAAAATTATTTAATTTTATTCACCCTTTGGTAAAAAAATTTGGCAATGAGTTGTACCACACACACAGTGTCAATTAAGGCAAAAAGAAGAGAATACTGTCTTGACAGTAAATTCTTCCTGCATATCCTAATTTATGTGTGATAAAGGAGTGTTGAAAAATGGATTTAGATTCACATTGCTTCGTGCACAGTAGTGTAAATGTAGTGTTGAGACTGTTCATTCCCATTAAAACTTCTGTGCTCCACTTCCAGCCATATACTGAAGATATTTGAAAGTTGAGTTGTGGAACTCAATGCCATTCCTTGCCTCATTACCAGAGCAAGGAAATGAAAATATTTATTATTTTTTTATATGAAAATATTAAGATATTGAAACTTACAAACTAAAGTTATTCCATCATCAAGGAAAGTTTTTGAAGATAAATTGGGGCTTTTATTGCACTTTGTTAGAACTCTGATCACAAGTTGTTCATGAGTAAAATATATAATGAATATCTTTATAAAAATTAAAGTATATTACTTTAAATTTCAGAGGATATACAGGAAAAAAATTGGAAGACAATATACAATGTGAAATATTTGAGACATTATTAGAAGAGGCACAGTCTTCATATAAGCCTGAGATTATACAACAGCTTCACAATGACACTGAGGAACAATTGCACAACAATGTAGATACTATTGTAGAGTGGATAGAAAAGTGGAAGGAAGAAAATATATAATTATTTTAGATAAATTATTTTATTTAGAAACTCATATATCTTTATTTTTCAAATTAAACATTAATATTTAAACATCTCCAAGGGACACAAGCCCAGAACAGAGAGCCAGCATCTCTAAGAAACTGTCCAAGCTCTGACCACTTCATCAAACTATGTCAAAATATATCTTTTATACTCTTTTTTTCATAACTTGTTTATATTGTAATCATTTTGTAGGATGATGAACACTGAAAACACTACAACTACACAAAAGGCTGACTAAGCAAGATAGAAAATTACTAAATTTTCACACTTCTTCTACATAAGCTATATCGCCTTAAAGGCCATTGTGACATAGTGGTAGTGTTTAAGTGCACTGTATTGCAAGTGTAATGGTTGCGAGTTTAATCCTCATTTGACAATACACTCCCCATATTGTTTCACCATTTTGTCAAAACAAAATGTGGCAGTGAGTGCCATTAGTTAAACAAGAAATAAAATAGTGTCCTGATGTTAGGTTCTCTCTGCCTACCCTTCTGCTATTTGCTGGATAAAGTGTGAAATCATTTAATTTCATTGGATTTTATACTATATGAGTATTTTTGTCATCGCTACTTTAAATGAAACCACTCTATAAAAGCTTAATACAATTAAAACAAAAGAACGACACCGCCTCACACATCTCATTCACGAAATCGAGTCGTAGGTATTGGCGGCAAAGTTGTTTAACCGTTAGTAGTACTTTTTATTAGTGAGTGTTTACGTTATTGATATCAATTCGTAACTGCGTCACACAATGTGAATAAACATCATGAAATGAGAAAAATAATTCTATGTCTAAACTGTTGATGTGTCTTAATAATTTTTTTAGGTATTGGTTTTAAATATTTTTCCCTATATGCTGCTCCTGCAAAAGGAGCGCAGACGCTTCCATTATACAGGATAATTAAATTATGGAATTATGTTTTATAGCATCATGCATTCTTGATTTTTATCAAAAGTTATTTACAAGCAGCTGGGTTAGTCACATTTTAAATAAGCCTACTAAGATAGTTATAATTTTAAAACTTGTTGAATAATTAAATTGTTACTTTCTCTTAAAATATTATCACGATGTTAAGAGTAAATAACTGATGACATAGCAATATAAATATAGAGTAATTTTTCCAGTGTTATGAATGGAATTTTGTATGTACAAAATATTGAAATTTTATTAGTGTTAAATATTGAGACTAACAAAAAAGATGATATCTTTGGAGCTGAGATGCTATTCATGATATTATGTACTGAGATTTTTCTTTTTAATATTGCTACTTAGAAATGTTAATAGAACACTAATTATACAATAAAGTGATAAAATATGCTCCAGCAAAGTAATCCAAAAATTAAATATTTTTAAAAGCTATTATTTATTTCAGATAGAAGAAAGAAGAAGATAAAGTCAATTTACAAATATAATATAAACATTTATGTATAATAAAATAAAACCAAACATTTGTATAAATATTTCCTAATTTATTTTTATTTCCACTGACAATAATTAAGAAATGCATTAAAATTACTGTATTTCGATACATAATAAAGGCTATATCGATGAAACTTATTGGGTATTAAGTGTAGTGACATATAAAATTATTCATAAAAAAAGTACAACCAATAAAATCTCATCAATAGATCCTAAATATGGGCTCACTCATATAAAACGATGGAATGGTATTCTATAGATAATCTATAGTTTACTAATTTAGTCGATTTTGTATGGTGAGTGTTACTTTCATACATACATACACTCATTCACTCACAGATCTTTCATGCAAAGTGTATTCACAACTACTTTAGAGCTCATCTTTGCTTATTACATTGCCCTTTCTGTCGTAACCTTTGAGTTTGTCTGAAGCATTTTCAGATACATATTTAATGAAGTCTTCAATGGCACGTCCACCCTGTAAAAGGAAAAATAATTATATTAATATTGCCAATTTGGAATATAAACAAAATGTTTGTTTAAAACATAATATATGAAAATAAATTTTGAGAAAATATTTATTTATAATGATTTTGAGTAGATTTGGATTAGGTATAAGCATGACAAAACACCCATGATTCATTTAAGAATATATTACATGGTTAGTATGAGTCAGTTCAAACTCCTAATTTTTAAATTATACCCTATCATGCTTAACCAGAACATAAAAATGTGTGTTGACACACACATTTATAAATAAACATATTTTTTTTAGTTTCACACTGTGAAGAAGTTGTCAGCAGAGATAACCTAGTGCCACAAGGTACTCAATTCTCAACTTGTGTTGAGTCATGAATCTCGATGTTGCAATTAGCGTGGGAAAATGTAAATAAGTAATTCCCTTGAGTAGGAATAAAATTTATAATTTTACACTGCACTTTCTGTAATAAAAGTTCAATAATTATTAAAGTGTATGATTTCTAACTTACATTGTATCTAACTGGTTTCTTGGAGCTATCCTTAGGCTTCCAGTAGATTGTTGGGAAGCCTGACACATCGTATGAAGACTTAGGCCAGTCATTGGCGGTAGCATCTAGTTTGATGATGTCAACTTCTTCATCCTTCATCTGTTAAAAAAATTGCTTAATAATTTGTTTTTAAAATTATTTTTGGGATGGGTGTTTAATTGTCTGACAAATATATTTTATACCCTGCATACCATGCTGTGTGCGGGATACAGCGTGAAGCTAATTTATTTATTTTTTATTTTTAATAAAAATTCCTAAACATCCAATCTATCTCTTTCAGTTTTCAACTTCATGTATCCCCATCTCGCATTTACCAAAGAAAACCTAGGTGTCAAGACACTCCATTCTGTTCTTTTCAAACTTTCAAATTCTTTTCAAGTCATTCCCCTGAGTCACCTCAATCGTTTACAGTATATAATACTATACTCATTTCTTTATCAAATTACCTTTTCAGCTAATTCATCCCAAACTGGTACCAACTTCTGGCAATGGCCACACCATGGTGCGTAAAACTCAATTAAAGCATCCCGCCCACTGTCGGACACTAGCTCCTTGAAGTTTTTGCCGACTGCTACTTTGACGGGTCCATCCTCTGAAGGAATCGGTTGAGACTTGATGAATGGTTCTAGTTTGCCATCTACTAGATCCTTGGCGAATGCGAGTAGATTTTCAATGCTGTAATGAGATATAAAGAAATTGTTATTTTAAAGTATTCATATTATGTATTTTTTAAGCTGCAGTAAAAAATCTACACCTAAGTTTTTTTAACACTAATCGTACCATGGCGGGTCAAATGACCCATTTTAAACTTTGAGTGTTAATTTCTTGAAAATTGAAATAAAAAATCGCCATTTGCTTTTACGACTTTTATTAGAAAGTACAGCCAATGTGTTTTTTAAGATTTACTTTTCTCTTATATTTTTTTTTTACTGAGAAATATATGTAATGTGCCTTAACTACCGCAGCGGGTCATTTGACCCGCTCAAAGATTCTGTATCTCGATTTGTATGTATTGTGATACAAATCATTGTAATGGTTATTTTTGTTATAGCATCATATATTGTGCATATGCATTGTGAAATTTTAGTTATTGGCTGCCGGATAAATAGCCAATCTCGCTCTACTCCCAGCGTATGGGTATGTAGAGTAAGCGTAAGAATTACAATAAAAATTTCAAGTTATAGTGTTGTTTTGCGAATCAAGAATTCTTATTTCATAATTTTACTGATAATTCTTATTCCTAAAATATCGAAACATTCAAGATATTTGAAATCATTACTAATTATAAGTAACATAGATGAAGAGAGTTCGGAATTTAGAAGGTAGTTCGAAATTTGAATAAAAACTATAAAAAAGTGAAGTGGACAACATAGAAAAATATTTATTTGACACTACGGACGAATGTGAGTTCTCAGGTAAGTAAAATATAGGCGAAAACATTTTGAATGTAAATCAGAAAAAGATTATTGTCGAGTTCAGAAAGTAAAAAATGATGCGGTAGCCTGATATACAGAAAGTGCAGATAAAATTGATAGAAGGCTCTCCACCTGAATGAACTCAAATTTATTATGTTTTAGGGAAGTTGTAGGCCTGGTAGCGTATACTAAACGATATATTATGAAAGACAAGATATTATTTATTATTATTATAGGGACATTTTCTTTGATTATTGATAATCACGTAATGGTGCATATGCACAAAATGCACAGAAAAAGCCTTTCGAGAATTGAATTCTGCACAGATCTTCAATATTCTTTATCTGGCTGGAATCAACACAAATGGTTTTATACAAAGTAACCACCGGCGAAAAAATCTCTAAACAATATTTTTTTGTTTTATTTTTTTAATTTTTTTTCATGTAATAAATTCATTAATTCAACTTATTCATAATTATTTAAAAAAAATATATTTTATTTATGTATACAATTGGCCTAAATTATGTATTTTTCACTCATCACAATAAATTATGCATTTTTTTAAAAACGGGTCATTTGACCCGCGTCGGTAGAAATAGGAATACATGAGTATTGGTATGATTAGTGTTAATAAATAACTATTATGGCGTATTTTTTACTATTTTAAGTTGTGA
>JAEBDU010013241.1:87083-132377 GCA_016802625.1 Heliconius numata
TTAATAAATAACTATTATGGCGTATTTTTTACTATTTTAAGTTGTGATTTATGGTGGTTGCAAATGTACTTATTTTAATTTTAATGTAATTATTTTAGATTATAAAAATATCAACATTTAACTAGGAGATTGTGGCGCAGGGCACAAGGGAGCGACTGCAAACGCGACAGTTCTGGGTTCGATTCCCACTCGGAGGAATTAAATATTTAATATTTTCATTTCTTCGCTCTGACGACAATACAAATGCCATTCAACATTGCAAGAAATGCCTCCAGAATTCGGCACAAACTGGGGGACGAAAGTTTCTGGACACTAGATTCCTATGTTCACTCTGACTACCCTGCTATTTCTCCAGTTTCCTAAGACAAAATCATTTTACATATATAAAAGCGCATTAAGAATAAAATGTGTGAAATAACTTAAACACAGAATGATATTTAATGAACTTATATCATAAATGCATATTTTTACTAGAGTATTCTACAGCAATAAAATTAAAGCATTATTGATAAGAATGCCTTTTGACAAACAAAGTGTGATAAGCATTTTAAAACATTGCAAGTTAACACTTTTTAATTAATGAAATTCAATCTATTTATACTTTTTAAGTGCTACAAAATTTAATCGCTCTTATCTACTTGAACTGAAATAAAGTTTATTTTCAGTAAATCTAACTGGTTAATAATATCCGATATCAGTTTAGTTACACACTGATGAATGAAAGAATTACTAAGCAATTTAAATCGCGACTAAATTACTGTAACAAATTAGTATTAAATGAGTAATGAACTATAGTATCGTGACTGTACAATACGACTCTATGGTCATTGGTTAAGTCTCTAATTTTTTTTGGTAATAACGAAAATTTTTCGTAATTTTAATGAAGAGTAAAGACACCGCTATATTTTATAGCGCTTTTAGTGATAACATTAATGTTTTTTAATTGTCAATACAGATAAAAAAAGATAAGTGACACTAAAATATTTGTAGTATGATTAAAATGACTTATATGTTATTTTAATGAGAAAAAGGGACAATTTTATTAAAATTCTAAAGTAAATCCTTTAAAATATTATTACTAACACCGAATTAGAAATAATTAAGATTGTATTAAAAAATTGAAGATCCACCAAACGTAAAACCCACGCATCTCCAATTCCTTTATTTCAATATATTTTTATTTTCCACGTCACGACACGACCGCATTTTGCGTTCGTCGCTTTCCGCCAACAATCGACTGGTGAAACTAACGCAGTTTATAAATTAAAATTATTCATCCCATCGAGTGGGGATCGAACACACAACCGTCACGCTTGTAATCAAACGCTGCCACAGTGTGCCATATAGACCTCAAAACATATACTCGTATATGTAAACATAACAACATTCACCTGAACTCCTTGCTCAACACAAATTTGTTGCCATCAATGTCCTTTCCGGCCACAACAGGCTTGTCGCCTTTGGCAAAGTCGATGCCGTAGTCGTTCAGCTCGTGCATGAAGTCATCCTTGTCGCTGATCGCGAATGATATTTCTGACATTTCCTTGGCAACCTGAATAGTTTATAAAAGAATGCTATTATTTTAGTAAAATTTAACTTTTTTTTGTTTTATGCTGAGGCCCACATGTAGCAGGTAGGCAGAGGGAACCTAGTGTTCCCTACACACTTTAAAATTTTCGAGGCTCTGTGTGTTGAATAGCGGAAGTCAACGCTGCGCTTCGATTTGTTAGCAAAGGGACGAAATGAAAATAAGTCATTCCTTAGGGGGGGATGGAATCCACAACCTGATCATATTTTGTTTCAGCAATTAAAATATGCATATAGCTTTCTACTCGTTTTATTTTTTAATAAATAGCTTAGTTACTTATTTATGCGCATTTTTAATTTATGTATGTATATTAACAATTATAACCTGAATAATAATTATATTTGTATATAAGGAAATCATTATTTTGCTATAACTTATCAAATATGTAGTATAAGTATTTAAGGAAAATGTACATAAAATAAGGGCCTTTTTTGGATGAATTTAGTATTATTTTTTTCGCCTTTTAATGTTGGAATATTTAATAGACCAGAAAAATTCCATAGTTCTAGGTTAATTAATTGCCTTTATAGTGTCGAAATACGTGTTTTATGTCATATTTTGTTTTTCAGGAAATTATGAGGCCGAAGATATAAGAGGTATAAAGGTTTGAATTTTAACTCGATATCTCCAAGAGTTCCTGAGATAAAGGGTCTTGACAGACAGATGGACAACAGAGCAATCTTATAAGGGTTCCTTTTTTCCCTAAAAAGTACAGAACCCTAAAAACAAAAATAAGTTTTTGTGGCACAGTGGGACAGCATCTGGCTGTGCATGACATGGTTGTGAGTTCAATCCTGTAATCCAATTTAAGTGTTTGATAATTTCCATTCTTCCGCTTTGGTTGACAAAAAGAAAATTGGGCAGTGCATGGGGAAACAAATGTCTCTATAACATTAGGTTCCCCCTTCTATATACTCTGTTATTTGCGGGAAAACTTGTGAAAATGTTTTTGTTTTTACCTTAAGCACACGGTTCCTCCAGTAGTTGGTTCCCTTAGGATTCTTCTGGTAGTCAACATCAAAGAAGACAACTACGAGGGGGTTGCTGAAGTCCTGGATGTTCTCCTTTTGACGCACACCAACTAGACCATGGCTGAAAACAATATAGATATATTAAGCACTAAACTTTAAAAACTACTTTAATTAGACACAAAATACCTACAGGTGAAATAATGAAAATGAAGTAAATATAGGTGAAAAAATAAAATGTAGCATCATCATCAGTTTCCCGTAGCAGGATAGGCAGAGGAAATCCAGTGTTAAGACACTCCCGTCCCCACTTTACGATTAATTTTTAGACGTATTTCGTGTTGAATGACGGAACTTAATGACGGGCCAGAGCGACGAAATGAAAATATCAATAAATAATAATTCATTTCGTCCAGTGGAAATCGCACCTACAACCGTCGGATCGATCGGACGCTCAATGCAAGAAGAAATTAAGTAAAATTAAATTATTAAAATTACTTACTAGTTTTCCTTAATGAAGCCCTTGAGTTCAGCTGGTTCACCGTTGTACACGACAAAGGAATCTTCGAATTTGTTTTGGAGACGCTTGGGACGGTAGAGCACTACATTATCCCTGTTGACAAAAGTATACATTTAAATAAATAATATAGGTAATATTTAAACTCCTTTGTGCTACCCTTATCTTATCATGAACCCGGCCGTATGTTATACGTGAATCCTTTTGTGTAACGGTTTCGATTTTTTTAATAACATATATTTATTTATGTCTATGCCTATACAGTTTGTTGTATATATCTTTTTACGTTCCCGGTACGCCTTGATTCGTTTATATGGTGTTTTATTGCCACCATTTGATTGTTTTAGAGAAGCTTTTTCCGACCGTATATGATCTCGTGTATTTGGCTTTAGCTTTTGACCCGTTAGGCCGACATTATATATTTTTGTTTTTTTTTATTGTAAAACCTCATTACCTTTTTTCTTGGGTTCCAAATTAATTTAGCGTTACATATTTAGGATAGTTAGATGAGACGTGAGATTTGTTTGATAAGATAAGAATGCTGAGCTGTGTTTCGTCGTCTAAATTACTTGAATATCTCGATAAGAGCAAAAATTAATGTTGCATAATCATCTAAGAGCCAACAGTAGCCAAACCTTATTATTATGTATTTTATAAAGCCTGAAAGTTTCTGTGTACATACACCCAACATTGGTATGTACTAATCTGGGAATATGGAGTGGTGGTATAGTACCTAACTTTATAGTACAATTTTTTTATATTTTTTTTGGGAATAATATAATAATATTATAAATTGGTGCGTAGGAAACGGAGTTTCTTAATTTAAAAAAATATACATATCATTTATACTTAAAAGAATATACATATTCTATAAAATATATGTGTCGTGTATAAGTTACTTTATTCACATAATGACGGAAGTCTAACAATTATTGCTTTACATTTTCCATAGTTTTAAGAAAGAGCAAAAACATGGCCGCCACAGAGGAAAATAGCGGCGATATGAAAACAATTATTATTAAATACAAACATGCAGAAACCTATTGTACCATCAAGGTTGTTATCTCATTATAAGCGAAAATAGGAATAATACAATATTTTTGTTCACGTAGACAATTTTCGAGACATAGCGTAGCGTTTTAAATATCTTATATACCTACATATTTTAACAAGACATTAAAATATAATACTTAATTTTGTACTTCTAATTTAACAAAATAGCTATAATTTGGTAACTCTATACCAGTATACATACAATAGGTAGTTGGGAAGCATTTTATCAAACTTAAATATAGATAAACAGCTAAATGAACTAACTGTCGTGATTAATAATATTTAAATTTTTAAACATAAACAAATGGTAACGGACAGATTACAGAAGTTATCTATCGAACCTGATATTTATAATAAAAGGAATAATATATAAAGCAAAAAAATAAAAAAAGCATTAAATAATTTTTTATAATCTCGATTATCTACTATTAAGTTGAATAAAAACTTGCACGAAATCAGCTTCACGCTGTGAAGCAGGGCAGAAGGAACGTAGTGTTAAGACACTCCGTTCCCCACTTTCCGCCGAATTCTGGAGGCATTGCGTGTTGAGTGGCGGAACTCAACGTCGCGCTTTTGCGTCGACACCAGAGCGAAGAAATGGAAATATAAATTTTAATAAATATTTAATTTCCTCCAGTGGGGATCGAGCCCACAACCAGTCGCGTTTACAGTTACAATTTGGGCCCCTGCGCCACGACACACAAGTTAGGTTCAATAAATGAGGCTGTTGTAGCGTAGGAGCAGAAGTGTGTAATAGGAAATACGACGATAGTTGTGGGTTCGATTCTTACTCCCTTTTGTTGACTCACTTTAAGTACTTTGAGTATCAAAATGAAAGTAAAAAATAAAAAAAGAATCATCAAAATCGGTTGGCGCGACATTGAGTTATTCGTCTATTTATCGCGCACATACCTAATGCAAATTTAAGACTTATGTGATTTTCTCATAGATACCATTGTCAGACATGGAACAAAAAAAATGGGACCATTAAAGTTATGAGGTAACAAACATAAAAAAAAAATACAGTCGAATTGATAACCTCCTTTTCTTACAGAAGTCAAGTTAAAAACGAAATTAAATCATTCCTCATGGATTTGATCATGATTTGCCACAATTATTACTTAAATATTCATGTTCAATAATTGATTTTATTGAGTGTATAAGAAATCAGCAATAAAAAAGCCTTGAGTATATAAATGTGAAATTGCAGAAAATTACAATAATGCATAGTAAATTGAGGCTAATAATGAAGTGTATCCATAGTTGTTAACAACAATTCAAGCAAGTGTTAACAGAATGCTTTTTTAAGTTACATTAAATTCACGTTTTAAGTTGAAAAGATTTAGATTAAGCATTTTTTAATTTCTTTTTTAAATAAAATTTCTAAAATTAGTTTACTAAACCAATTTTTTTTTATCATTTAAAATTCATGGAAATTTCAATTGGCTTTCATTACTAATTTAAACTTTGAATATAATAAACTTACGACTTTGAAAATAATAAATTAAATATAAATATTTTAAATATGATTTAAAGTTGTTTCATCGATAATATATGGTAATAAATTAGACTCAGTAAACACTCAAAGTAAAGAAATGACATGGTATTGTTAATGCTAAAATTATGTATTTAATAAAAAAAAATTATAAGCAACAAGTACTTATGCATGAAGCTATTTCTTTCATAATAATACAAGCACCTGTACAAATATTTAAATTAGTCACTATTAATTAATAAAAATAACTTTCAAATAAATGTATTTAGATTTACATAGCTGTATTTCAACTAGCTAATTAAAGTACAAAACATTAAAAAAATATGTTATTTTTTAAATTTATCTTTAGTTTTTTTGCTACTTCTAATAATATAGGTACACAATGTGACAAAACCCAGGGGGCAATGAATTACATTCATTTAATCATATCAGGTAACAAAATAATGTGCACTATTGAATTCTACCACATAACATTAATATTTAGAAAATTGGTTGGTACATGGAGAAAGGGGTAGTTTTAATACTACCATGTGCAGCATGGGAAACAATATAAAGCAAAAAAATAAATATAATTGTATATTTAGAAGAATTATAAGATACTCACTTGAATCCAGCTTTTTCTAAAACATCTTTAGCTGAAGAGTGTCCAAATACCACTTGTTCTCTCATCACATCAGCGGCTACCAGGAATTTGCCCTTTAAGTCGCTTTCTTTTTCAAAGAAGCCTACAACTACCACTTCATCCTTGGCAAGGAATTTTTCATAGCTAGCCACATCTACTAAGTCTTTTGAACTTGGTCCTACTTGGGCTCTCATATATTTGACTATGCCATCTAAACAGAAGAAATCATGAGATATATTTAAAGGAATATAAATTGGTGTCTAATATAGTAAAAGATCAACATCCACAAATAAGACATTACAATTATTTTTCAAATTTTTCCTCAAAAAGAAAATTTAGTTCAATGTTTCAGCATTCTCATATAACAGAATTCTCACTTACTGGATTCTCTGGGGCCATTGTACTCTTGTGAAAGTTGACCATTGCGGAAGATCTTAAGTGTAGGGTATCCAGAGACAGAGTGCTGTTCACAAGAGCTCTTTCCACCTTCCGTACAGTCCACTTTAGCTAGCGTAATTGGAGGATCATCATTTTTCAAAATGCCGGCCGCGTCAGCGTATTCTGGTTTTAATCTCTTGCAATGACCACACCTATTATATTAGAAATAGTATTAGAAAAAATAACTAAGATCACAAGGGCTAAAGGTTATTCAACTCTTATAATTCTTACCATGGAGCGTAAAACATGACGAGAGCTGTTTCATGTTGAGATATAGCACTGGAGAAGTCGGCATCAGTAAGTTCAAGTACATCTTCTTCAGAGGCTTTAGATAAATAAATTAAACCTAAAAATAGTAAAATTTTAAGTGATCCTAACATTTCCGAAACTTTCACTGGTCCAATAGGTACCACTATACGTATTTTCAACGTCCAAGTGAAGCTAGTAAGAATGAAATGTAAAGAGGGGACAAGGACCGGAAAAATACACGTATGATGCTGAAAGTGACATTAGCCGGCACAGCGTTGGCCGTTTTTGATTGGATAGCTATTGATGCATTCATTAAAACATACGTTCTTATATACTTTTAATAATAGAAAATGATAAAATGATTTATATATAAGAAAATGTAAATAAATGTGTTTATTATTATAATATAGTAATTTATATTACACAGAAATTTAGTACATTAGTATTAACCGGTAAAATAAAAAAACCGGTATTCAGTTACATTGTCATTAGGAGCAACTGTCACTAGTTTTCAACACTGAATTGTTTGTCAGTTAGCTTTGCTGTCAATCGGAAAATGGCAGCGACGAGTGTTGTCGTTCTCGACAGAGGCAACAATACAACTTGTACCGTAAATCTTTTCGGTAAGTTAAATTATATTATAACAAATTATAAATTATCTTAAAGTAATAAACTTCTGATACACTTGTAAAATAAACTAATATTTGTACTTAATATACAAAAGCCGCATAACCTGTAAAACTTTTTTGTTATTATTTTTGATGTAATGCGCGGAACTTTTAAATTGATACATATTATAGTCGTTGGGTTACTTGAATTACGATATATAATACTTCTCGGCTAGTTTTATATATATAAATTTTGGTAGTGTAGTGGTGCTTAGCGTAATAGGAGGTAACAGTTTTTTTTAATGAATAGACTGAGAAGTTGTCTGCGGTGATATGACCTTGGCTATTGGATTGTAGGAAGTAAAGTGTATACTAAATTGTAAGTGGTTATTTGATGTACTCACAAAAAATGTTCATAAGCTGTCTAGCAACATTAACAAATAATTAGGAAGTGAATTAAGCAATCAATTAGCGAGAAATTGAATAAATAATATTTTTATGAATTTTATCTTATGATAAATTATTGTTCATCATTACAGAATTTATACAAAATAGTTTTAAACACAAACTTTTTGGTTTTTCTTTTCATTGTCTTTGTTAAATATGTGCTACATTTATGTTGATAATTACATGCTACTCTAAATATAAAAAAATATATTTTTTCTTGTTTTAATTATAAACTATTTTTCACTCGAAATTAATTCATATAAATATTGAATTAGCTTAAATTCTTTTATATAACACACACATCCTTAATTGATAATAAACGTATGTGAGTAAAAAAAGACTTTATACTTTTTTAATTATTGTGTTGATATAAGTTAAATAGCTTGGGCAGTAAGTGTGATATGAATTACAATTAGGCATAATTGGCAAAATGGCTACTTTTATTGTTTTCTGTTTCAGGTGCTACAGTGGTATCATGGCGGGTTAATAATCAAGAACAATTATTTGTAAGGTAAGGCATGTTTGGTAATTTTTAATGGATTCGTTAAATTTTATCACATTAAATATGATATTAACAAAAACATTGTAGGTTCATTATATTGTTCTTACATAAAACATTAAATATTATTTTTTATTTAGTAACGAAATTAAAATAAATATTTGAAATGAAATAAACAGAAAACTATATTATTTTATATGCTATCTAAATCATGTAATTCATTTCCCATAAGACATATATATATAAAAAATAATTTAATATATCTATAATTTAGAAAACTTGTTATATGTACAAGTATAATATATGTGTATTTCCCATTAAAGTTACATTTTTTAGTAAAAAAAAAATTATCATCATTTATATACTTAATATGATAATGGAAATAATATGTTTTCAGTTTTGAGTCAATATATCTTACTTATAAGGGTATAAAACATATATTAATTATACTTATTTTTCTTTCCTAAGTGTGGTATAACACTTTAAAAAATGTAAAAAATATATATATTAATTATGTTCTATATACTCTTATATTTAAAGAAATAATTTTTCATATCGGTTTTCTATATCTGCTAAGATCTAATCATGAAATTTAATCTTATCTGTCATTATATATGTCATTAATGTGAGCATTATAATAATTTAATTACATCCATATATTTGACATTTGGCTTTGATCATAATTAATGATGCGTGGGCCGTGTGATACGAGATTAAATACTATATATAAATAAGAAATAAATCGTCTTATTTTAACTGTGATACATTTTTTACGGCGTAAGACGATTTTTTTAACATGTAATGCAGTTTTTAAACGTATTCATTAAGAATACAATGTTTCTACTAAGAGTTGAATGGATTTAAAAAAATCCGGCCGTGAATATATCCGTGTAGAAACGAGCGCTTCCGCTAATGAGGCTGTGTCGATTAGTGTTTCGGGCCTCCTGGCGGGCCTCGTGTAACCGAGGCTTAGCATTTGAATAATGGTCCGTACATCTGTTATACCGTTTGACGGGCTTGAAGAAAATAGGGGAAATGGGTCCAACACTTGGGTATTAAGAATAAAATAAATTCAATTATATTGTTTTCTAAAGCAATAGTCTTATGTTGGACCCTAAATGGGAGTATAGATAGGTGTATAGCACCCGAGATGGGTGGACTGATACTCTGATCAATTAGATCTTGATGTTCATGGCGTGATTTACTGCCTCATTTTGTTTTCATAGACAAATCTAAATACAAATAAGTTATGTTTAAAAAGACACGTCCCAAACGTCGGCAGTGCTACGATGCTATAATTTACAATATTAAAAAAATAATTAAATAAATCAGCTTCACCCTGCTATGTAATCCGGTGCATAGCAGGGTAGATAGAGAGAACCTAGTGTTAAGGTCTCCTTTCTCACGTCGGCATTGGGTGTTGAGTGGCGGAACTCAACAGCGCCCCTTTGCGTCGACACCAGAGGGGAGAAATGAAAATATAATTACCTCTAGATATAAGCCCAGTTTAAGTCGCAGGTAAAATAAAACCATTGATTAGCTTATTATTATGAAAAAGTAAAAAAAAAGTACGAACCACCTGTCCGTAGTGTTTAGCTGAAATAAATAAAAAAAAAGAACCCTAAAAATGTAAGGCAAAGGCAAATAAAATTATAATGTTTTGCTTTTAAGTTGAAAAAATCGCAATACCCATATAATATTATTGAATACATATTTAAAGTGTTTACAGCCCAATTTGCAAATAACAGCGTAATCTAGTAGCCGGTTACCGATTTCGCGGTCGTTTTACTTCGAATGTCAAATCAATTAAAGATGGTTCTATATTTTATTATGCTTATATATATATTTGCATAGCAATAAAATAATAAATTTTATTCGCCATATCGATTTTTCCTTTAAGCTTTTATGAAAATTTTGTATTTACGACCATAATAGAATTTATTTATCTATAACATTTTTTATACGGTTTTTAAATTTATCGTGTAGTTGTAATAATAATGACATTTTGCAATATAATAAAAAATATGAAATATAAAATAGAATATTCGTAATTAAAAACAAACAAGTTTTCATAGCAGATGCGATCTAAAAATATGCTTTTTCATTTATATTAGATACTAATGGTATATATTATAACCAATATCTTGTACGGTTATAAAATTAATGCGTTTGGTTGCCAGCTATATAATTTGTTTTCTTTTATTTTTTATTCTTATAACTTAGTCTTAAGTATAGTTGATATAGCTTTAGATATCTTTGTTGTGAATTTCATGTAAAATATGAAGAAAAGATATTTATTTTGTACAATATGACTCCATTTTTTAAAATAAAATCTGACTAGTTAATCAGTATATTTTTGTTATAATATACGACAACAAATATTATCATTATTACCAAATATTTGCTTCGTTCATCTGAAAAACTAGATAACAGATTTTAAATGGTAAAAAAAATAATTAACCCGCCCGACTCTTCTATTAAATTTTGCTCAGCGAGCTTCGACTATATGTTAAATATAAATTTTCTATGTTTAAACGTATATTCTCATATAAATATAGATATTCGTCATCTAATGTAGGAAATATCCGAAATTCAATATCTCACAGATGGGCTGTCCTGATAACCTTTGGTATGTCCGACGTGACTGAATACAATGGCAAACGCAGCCTACTTGTTCATTATTTATGGGCTCGCTTCATTTTTATTCTACACTATTAGAATTGCATACCGCAAGAGATCTAACTCAAAATATTGCGTATATATATTTTTCTATATGACTTATAAAAATATGTGATTTTTTTTATTATTTCTTCATAAATATGAGATTTTAAAAAGTATTCCGTGTCTATTATTTATAGACCTAAGCTATAATTTAAATTTATTTAAAATGATATCCATAGACTATAATTGTATTCTAGTTAAGTAAAATTATTAGAACTACCGGAGCTCCAGCATGTCATTACGTTTTCCTCTTTGTCTACGCGAGACAATTGGTTGGGAATTACTTCCGTTGAATCAAGTTGCTAGCAGCACTTTTGTTTTCATCCATGTAACTAAAATCACAAATTTTAAATCATTATCTTAAATCTTTCCCATACTCACGGATCTTAGTAATAAACGTTATTTAATACTACAAAGTAAGTAAACAAATTTAATTGAATTATACTTAAATGTTTTACAGTGATTATAAAGTGTTATTTTCATACTAACTAAAATTAAATTACAATAATTAATACTAAACGCAGTGGGACTGATTCGGCATCCTGTTCAATGGCAGGTCCAATCGTTTACCATTACGCATTGGATTAATCAAAATTTAAAGCAACTATTATATCTTTCTGTATTGGGGAATTTTAATTAATTAGATTAAGTAAATACTTTGTGTGCGTGTTTTTTTATATAATCCGGCAATATTTTAGTCAATAAAAGTATCATAAATAAAGTTGCGTGGATTATATCGTCAACATATTTGTGTTCATAGTACCAATAAAATACATCATACTCTTGCCTTTGAAGCACTGTCGGAATTTTCTTGTGGAAATGTAATTTTTCCGCCCAATCTGATAATTTACATGGAAACAAATATACGAATTGTTAATGTTGGAAGTGGAAATATACGAATATTTAATTAATATGTAGAGATTCAAATATTCAATTATCAAATAGTCGAAGTAAACAATCAAAAGAGCTTTTCAATAAGTAACGGTTAAAGAAAGAACTGTTAACCACTTTAAAAATGTTTATATTCATATAGTATAATTTATTATACAAAACATTTATATAAAAAACTAATATACATTTCACCTTCTTTGCTTACTGTAATAATGAAATGCATGCATATCGAATTGCAATCAAAGGAGGTATTTTTTCCACCCCCCCATATTCCATTAACAATAGAACGGGCAAAGTAAATAAAGTGTCACATTGTAAAGATCGCGACTAATTTTGAATCAATTTGGAGTCACGTATTGTCCGGGGTGTGCGGCTGTGGGCTGCAATTTGGCGCGACGACAAAAACGCGTCTCGGCCGCGAGTGCCTCTAACAAACGACCGACTGCCGCTAATGATTCTATGTAGGTACTGTTCCTAGGGCTGGTACATATAGTATATATATATATATATTGGTTCTATGTACTTTACTAACACTTTTATTATTGTTATTAAAACGTGTTGGTAATTCAAGAGAAATAAGTTATTTGGATCATTTCTTTGAAATTTATGTATTGAAAGGTGGTGCCTATTTAAAAAAAATATTTTAATATATTTGTTACATTTAAAATGTTGCAAATTTTTCAAAAAAATAATAATAACACAATGATAAAACTAATTGTTTAGAATAGGTTATAATAATTATCTTTTATACTTACTTTTAGATTTTAGAAATGAAACAATTTAATTTGTTTTAATTCTATTTCTGTCTACATTTTAGACAATTAAATATAGATACGAAGTCAAGATTAACCGTAGATATATTCTTCTAAATTGCTTGTAGATGATCATCCCTAATTACACTGTATGCCATAGCAACATTTTTATGGTTAGAAGATACCGAAAATGTATTTAATTGTTTTAGGTAGAGATATAAGTATTTACTAATAATATTTTATTTATTGACATTTTCTTTTGTTATACCATCCACGAACGAAACAATGATATTATTGTTAAAGTAAACAATTGATTATAAAAATATGTAATTTAATATTTTTTTATATATATAGATATATACATATAGCGTACCTACAGATATAATTGACATTACACAAATTGAATTACATTTAGATATGCTTGCACGCTACTGCAACTCATTTAGTGAAAATGAAAATGTAATAATATTATTGTATGATGTCTGTTTCTGCAATAAGTAAAAAAAATATTAAATGTATATTTCTAAACTATATAGCGATTTCGTACCGCGTATCTCAAAAGAGTCTTCTTGTGAGATATGACAAAATCGTTTTTCGGCGTCGATAGGTTCTTGAAATAGCTGAAGCTATCTCAAGAACTACTGGTTCTAGTTGTATTTTGTTTTGGGTAGTGTTGGGTAATACCCCATTCATTGAAGAAGGCTTATTACATCACGTTAACAGTTTAGACCCACTGGACTTGCGGTCAGAGTTACCTCGGATACTTAGAAAATACCATGTAATCATGTATCATACAGCGTGACGCCGTCGTGACGTAGTGGCACAAGCTTGACTGTAAACGTGACGGTTATCAATTCGATTCCTACTCGTGAGAATGTGGTATTTTTTATTAGTATTTTAATTTCTTCGCTCTGGTAATAAGGCAAAGCGAGGGGTTGAGTTCCACCACTTAACCACCTTTCCTCGAAAATTTGGCGGAAAGTGGGGAACGAAGTGTCTTAACACTGGGTTCCTTCTGCCTACTCTGGTATATAAGGAATTCAGAGCGAAACTGAAAAAAAATGTGTCATACACAAGGTTAATTATTTCTATTTGACCAGGGGTACCAAGCCGCAGTAATTCATAAATAGACAAGGTATGAGGAGATGCATTAGGTGCATTATGTAAAATCTGAAATTACAGATTCGATTTAAGAAGAATAATCTTTATATATCTTTAAATTCTGACTGACTACTTTAACGCATTATGAAAAACTTTAGAATAAATTATGGTAATGAATGGAAAATTTGGATTAATAATTAAGCTCTGCGTAAAACATGACTTCAAACTAACACAATACTAATTATGTACATAATTTTAAAAAAATATACTTCAAACATATTATGTTATGTACTAGTATATTTTAAATATTTGTAGGAGACTTTGGAGGAAAGTTTTATGTAGAAATTAGAAAGGTTTATTATATTCGTTCATTACATTCATTTAAAATAGATGATTTTTCCGTTTCTTTTTCCCACTTTTTTCTCTATTTATATATTGCCAGTTTTATTTTAAGTCTATTTAAATACTTTATAAGTAACATTTGCCAAGTCTCCCGTTATTGTATTCGTACTTGAAAGATAGATGAGAAAATAGTTTTTTTTGTCTATCTGTTTGTTTATGCGTTTCTGCACGATACTCTCAGAAACGGCTTTAAAGAAAGGTTTCATAATTTAAGTTTGACAAGCTTCCCTTAACATTTTGTGTTTCTTTTATTTCAATCGGTTCATAATTAAATAGTGTGGTTCAAGAGGGCGGGTTGCTAGTACAAAATAAATTACTCAAAAAAGTTTTAATTTGTTGTCATCGATGAGTTTAGAAAGGTACTACGGCCGGCTTTATTCTTGTTTCCATTATAAATTAAATTACCTAGAAGCAAGTTGCGTCCACAAGCGCTCGTGTCATTGGCAAAAACTAAGCCGCGTTCCGTTTTAATATTAAACATAGTTTGTGGGCTTTTTGCGTCGAGGGACGTGACGCGCCGCTTGACCCTTTTATAGAGCTGGGATTTCGGCGTGAAATGATTCAGATGAATCTAATGGACGGATTCGATATGCTTCAGAATTGTTCATTTCTCTCAACGATAATTTTGATGATGAGTTATTTTTGAATACTCATATGCGAACAATGTCTGTCTGATGATGAATGAATCACATTTGTTAATGATGAAAAATTATGTATGTTATAATTGTTTTAAAATCAGTTAATCATTACTTATCCTCTCGGTGCCTATTAATTCTGTCAATTATTATTATAAACTAGGTTTATATTATAAAACATAGACTATAAATATATTTTGAAACAATATGACAGAAGGTACGTTTGGATCAGCATTTAAAAAAACTAAATTCATTTGCATTCTAATGAGGCAAGTTAAAACAGAGCTTTGGTAATTCAGTGCAAATAAACACAATTTATTACGTAGCCAGCTAGCGGGTAGCTTCGCCCCCTGCCGCATCTTGTTTTTGTGGTCGCGTCTGCAACCCCTCTGCCCCCCCCCCCCTCCACTCCTCCACCGATGACAAATGGTCCACCCCGCTAATGTGGAGATAATTTTATGCTGCGATGCAAGCCAGGATGACCGTGTGATTACCATCGATCGACGCGCGTCAATGGGCCCTGGCTTCACATTATGCGCCACTTCACGGATCAGTGGTCGCCGAAACGGGTTTATCGCGTCATTAGATGGGAAATCATTTCGATCATAGAAAATTTCTATTCTATTTTCTATCGGATTAATCCATTTTATTACATTGCAATAGCTCTTTTTCTCTTAGTAATTGATGGTCAATGTAGCATACCTAAATAATTACTGTGATTCAAGTGTGCTGGGTATATAGAGATACATTTCTAAATCTGTGAAACTTTATAAGCAGTTGAAAACCCTCGAGTGTTTGATTGTCGACTAAATATACAGAAACCTAGTACCTCCTTCCACTGTACCTCCTTCCACTGATCTTTTGGACTTAAACGAGATAAATTGTCAGTAACTCCATTAATCTACATAGATATATATTGAAATCAAATATTATTTTGCGCACATGTTCTCTATGAACAGATATTTTATTATAAAGTCAGATAATTATGATATTTAAAGGTTTTTTTCCATGATGTCTGTTTCAAAATAAAGCTCTTAATTAAGGGGTACGAGATCCAATTCATAGCTATTGACTAGTTAACGTTTCTAAGAATTTGTTTGAAGTATGTTTCCTTGTCATTATTAATTATGTACCGTAAAGCGCAATTTAAATTACAAATTGAGTAATTAAGATTGTAAAAAAATGTGAGGTTCTTTTGGGTGTTGCATTTATCACACTTCTATTTTATATCGTTGGACTATTGAGAGACGGTAGTGTATAAAAAAAGTGTAAGGAATGTTGGCATCATCGGCCGACCTCAGCGTCACACGCCAGTGCTCCTGAATAGACCTCATATCTCCTTCCACTTGACTTCCAATAAACTTGGGACGCCTTACTGCGTTACTTATACAGATTTACTATCGTCTAATAATAATACTATTTAATTTCTTAACGTTTTAACTTGTAATGGTATTTCCTTCATTATTATACCTTTCGGATATGCCGTTCTATTCATTCAAAAGCAACTATATAACAATAGTTTTAATTTTTATACGAATAGTATTTGTTATACACATGTTAGCCGTAACGTAACGTTAAAATGCATGTTTTTGTCTTATTTCATAATGAACTTCAACTGTTGTTAAGAAAGCTTGGCTCTACTTTGCACGTGATACCGACAATATATAACACATGTTGCACTTTTTGTCCCTTGGAATGACACCCAAGACATCGATTGTTCCACACATTAGACAGAAGACAGATGCTATGAAACATTAGACGCGCTGTTCCCGCTGCGTTTTAACAGGCTAATTTGTGATTAGTAACCCCTCCTACTCGCCATATTCATTGTTTGATTGCTTAGTGCCTGATTTAGTACCAGTTTCGCGTGAACTCGGATACTTGCTGGCACAAGATAATTATCGTCTATATATATGTATAATTTATAAACTAGACACAATTGCGTTAGCGAACAAATTTGACCTTTGATTCCAATAGAATGAATAGCTATATTTAAGATTAATGAATTTTGTATTTTTCGCCTTGACTGTTTCACTAAAGATGTTAATTTTAATATTTTATATTTACTTAAATATACATTAGTTTCGTTCCTGCATAGTTAATGTTGTAATGTGTACACCATTTTCTTGCCTTATTATCAACCCACGTTTATATTGCGTGGTGATTATAATTTTCGTCAGTTCGTGATAGCTCATTTTGTTTGGGCGTGCAATTATGTAGGTACGGTGAGCCAGAGGATGCCATCCTCTATAATATCTGATATTCGACTTTGTTGTATTTGGAATAGTTGACTAAATCGTAGACACAGATTATAAGTATACAGTGTTTAGAAGAGAACGCGCGATTGAATTCTAAAGTTTCGTATGACATCACCAGAATTAGTCTCGTGCGTCCTTACATGGTTGCATCTTGTATGATTTATCGATTCAATACTTGTAAACAGCTGATATCTATTATGACGTGTTAAACATGAATCTCTACCATAAAAGGCATCACAAGAAGCTTACTAACGCGTTAATATTGGCATCTATCTCTTTAAATTTATTTTAGGTATTTGGGAGTTTAATATATGTATTTACGTTTTGGTTAAAAGAGATTTCTTTTATTCGAGTAAATTTTACGTAAATTTTATATTGTATAGAATTGCTCACATTGTAAGTATATAATTTTTTTTATAAACAAAAGTTATCAAATTTATCCAAAATACTTATGTATTGAAGATACCGCTACTAAGTCTTGTAAGCACACCCCCAAGGTTCTAATCGGCTTATCAGGCGGTGTTAAATCGACCCGGAGAGGATATTAATCTGCTGTCCGGAACATCTGCGGACGGTGGTCCACCGCTGACCCCTGTCGACGGCCTTTAAGTTTGTCCCTGTCCACTCTTATCTAGGATTATTTGTTATTATTGTTATAGAGAATATTATTATATACGCTAAAGCTATTTTAATTATTACATTTTTTCTTTTATTTTTTAATATTCTTGAAAATTTTAAGATTATTTTCTTTAATTTCAAATTAAAAGTAATTATATTAAATATTAACGAGATTTGTATCTCGTGCATATTAAAATTTTAGTAAATGTTATTCTTATTACGCCAACTGAATACAACCACAATTGAAACGGTATTAAAAACAACTTTTAAAACTAACTTCCCCAGACTTCTAAGCCCTTGTGTATTTAAGTACCGTTAAGATGAGTCACTCATAAATGAAATATGAATAGAGTTGAAACAATTCGCTTTTTTTTTCTTTTATGAATATGTGGTCTATTGAGACTTTCTTTGTTTTATCATTTTGCTGCACACTACGTGATGGATAGAGATAGATGGATGAGAATCGATATTATTTATTTATTAGTTTACTGTCCCTTTTGTGTAACATTTACATTAAAAAAGAAAACACTTATACACAGATTTTTATAATCACCCTTTTTAAATTAGGTGGAATACTCTTTACGTTAGTTATAGGTTATTTAATTCTTTAATTTTCATTAAATATTTTACCGGCCATCAAATCTGGGAAATATCTATTATTAAGTTTGAATATTGTATTAATATATTTTCTTTCTAGAAGTATATTTTGTGTATTTTAATCCACTATACTTAGTATCTTGGTAACTCATTTTCACTACGTCGTTATGCCATCTAAAATTCTAAACTCTAATTATTCTTGAAATATTTCTCTTAGGACTGAAAATTGCGCTGACATTATATTAATTATAGAGTTCAATTTCATGTTCAACTTAAAGAACAAAATTTATAATTAATCATATACATGATTTCGCTGTAATAAGGCTCATAAAAGTTTTATTAGATATACGATACGATACGAATGTTACAAAATCCTTGTGTGCCGGGTTGAGGCACGTGCGGCACCTACGCTGTTCCGGCTAACACTTTCAACGGCCGTGGTTGCTACGAAGGTTACTTGCGACTATGATTTAATAAATTCTACATATATTCATAGATAATTATAACTACAATTTTTATTATAATTATCATGTATATAATGGTTTGGACATTTCAAACTATAACTTAATTTAGATTTTCGTTATTATGTTAGTCATCCTCTTTATAATGTTAGTTTTTGACAATTTTTTACTTGCGTCAATCTTTTAGAAAATATATTATCGAATGCTTTGTAAAGACTTTCTGCTTCAATGATTTTTCTTGTTCGAGTTTATCTAATAATATACTTATTCATTATTTTCTAAAATAGTGAATAATATATTTAGTTATCGTAACATTATTGCTTTATAATGTATCCCCACATTTATTTGTAGCATACTTAAGAAAAAAATATATATTTCTGTTATTATAATAGTCTATTTGTTCCCCGTAATTTTAGAACAATGGGCGGTAATAATTTTTAAAGAAACCGTGTTTTTGTGTTTTTTTTTGCAAAACTCCTAACCTGAAGTTATACTATCTATGATATTTTAAGATCGTCGAGCCAGGTGATGATATCCTTATATCCTAAAGCACTTAACTGTGTACTAGCTCGTCAGTGTCGAGTGTCGCATCATTTATGCGACCTTTTTGTTTGTTTCTGCACAGTAGCACCAGCCTTTATCAACTAGTTTTTTTTTTGTATTAAACCAGTTTATGGTCTCCTCTTAATATGTCAAAGTAACACGTTTCGTGTCATTAACTCTGGAGCGCTTCAAAGACTTTTTTTTATTCTCACATCAACAACAAAACAAATTAAATAATTAGTTTTTCAATATATCATATATATATATCATTTATGGTATATATTATATATATATATATTATATATATACCATATATATACCATAAAATGTATGTGGTATATATTATATATATACCATAAAATATAGGCGGTTTAAGCTGTTTTAGAATCTTTTATAAATCTAATGAAAATCTCATTTCAAATGTTAGATAGATAGAATTAACTATGATTCAATTGTAACATATAATTACGTGTAGGTACTTTTTAATAGAAAATAATAGGTAATATTAATTAATATTTAGTCGATTTTTACATAATTTACCTTTTCCTTATGTAATCAGGGTTAGTGCTAATTGATTAACACTGTTGTAAGTAACAAAAACATTGCAATATTTTCAAATTGATTTATTAAAATTTCCTTACTTTACCCGCAGTCGGATAATTAATTAGAAAGGTTAATTATAGAAATGTATAAGTTAGGACGCGACGTCCCCTGCGGGGTAAACACCGTGGACAGTGACATAACTTTGTTCTCTCAGTTCCCGTTAATTTCACGACAATTTAGCTTCAACTTCGTAAAGGCTTTATATAAAATAAAAAATGTGAAAAATGGTTAGGTACTCTTTCTTGTATTTTATATTAAAGTTATATTTTATCCTAAAATCTTCTGTAATCTGTAAACTATGATACCAGAAAAGTACTTATGGATACATTGTTCACATATCTTACACGAAAATTGTATTTTATATGTTGTTATTAGAGCAATAAAAACAACATTTTTATCTTGCTGGTATCAGATGTGTGGGAAAATTTTGGAAGATGTATGATATGCGCCTGAACGCTTTTTCTCAACAATTTGGACACACTTCATTACCTGTATGAATTTGAGACTAATTGGAACCAACGAGCTAACATGTAACATAGTGCGAGTAACGCTCAGGAAAATAAATACTTAAAATTCGTTTTTATTCTATTTAAAATCGTTAACATGAATTGAATAGCAAAGTGAAAACACTAATCATTTACGTTTCCATTTTGGTTTCAATAATTATTTTTTGTTCATCTTTAACGTTGGCCATTCGAACTAATTAAATGTCACTGATGCAATTAGGTCTCCTTGTTTATAATAATTGGTATGATAACTTAATTCTAGTGGTTTATATTCGTATCCATTTAAAAAACTAGCGAGTAATTGGCTATGCAATTTTATTGAATCGCACATTTTTTAAATTTTACAACTTCCCGCCTGAGAGCTGACGCGAATAGATACGAGCCAGTATTAATGAATTCCACTCTTGGACAGGTTCTATTCATTATTCCGTGTGTAATTACAACGGGCGCTTATCTTATAATAGAATGGAATGGTTATTGGCTCCCGTACCCAGCAGGGTAGGCAGAGGGAACCTAGTATTAAGACACTCCGTTCCCCACTTTGTGAAGAATTCTGGAGGCATTGCGTGTTCAGTGGCAGAACTCAACGCCTTGCTTTGCCTTCGACACCAGAGCGAAATGGAAATATAAACGTAAATAAATATTTCACTTCCTCGAGTGGGATGGAACTGCGCCACGACGGCCTCTTAACTTTTTCAATTTTTAATATTAGTGCTACTTGAAATTATGTACAGTTCTCAGCACCTTCGGTGTTATTATCGGCAACGTTCTTTCAATAATAATAACTAAGTAAACAGTGTTTTTTTATTTCAATTGTCAATACAATTTTAATTGAATTGACGCTTAAGAAACAAATATTTGAATTAAATTTAATTCAAAACAATAAAAAATGATGACAAGAAATCCATGACCTTAAAAGGTAATTTTTCTACTACGAATTAACAAATAAATGATGCATTGTATTGCTATAATATTATAAGGGGAGTCTACAGCTGTATATTTATGAACCTGATAAATATTTTCATTGGCCTATTATACCATAACGAGAGTCTACTTTAAGTGATGTAAGGGCTTTCTGTCTAAGTTTCTCAATGCGGTTAATCAGCCATCTCACGAGAAACGGTTAGACTTGACAATGTTGAGAAGCAATAAGTGCTCGTATTAGATTAGTTCATGAAAGCGTGCAACAATGGGATGAGAGTGCCGTGACATTGATAGTTTTTTGTGCGACTTATGTAGTTTGAGCTGATGTGTATTATTAATTTAGTGTTTTCTCACATTAGCCCAAAACTGGGAGATTCTTGCTAATATTCCTCGTATTCTTCTTTTTATCTTAGAGAGCTACAATATTATCTTCTTTCAAATTCAGTAAATTGTAAGAACTAAGTAATTTACTTAATACTTTTTGCTTTGTTTGTTCAGAGATAATGCAGAAAAAAAATATTATAAAGTAACAATAAGTATAACTGCCATTTAATTATATAAATCATTTATAATGTGTGACAATGGGATGGAATCGGCAAAAAATGTCTGGCAATGCAGCATCGACGGGACATTTTTCTGGGAATCAAAAGGTTAATTAATACTTTAAACACTTTATAGCGATAATTATAGTAAGAAATCGATCGGCATAGCTACATTTTCTGTAGCCATTGTTTCCAAGGGAGACGGACGGTGGATGGAACGAGTTTGTGCCGTGTAAAAACTTGGTCGATGCCGAAGCGGGAATGTATCGGCCGACCGCTGCTCATGAAGGAATTCCATCCGGAATCTCTAATTAAAACTTTATCTAGCCCCTCGTGACTACACCTATTTTCTGGAACTTTACAAATTTAAGCTGAACAACTAAAAATAAAGATAGTAGTCCTGCAGCCCTTTTATATTAGAAAAAACAAAGTATTCATTAAGAAATAATCGAGATATCCTACGCTTAACATTATAAAATTAGTATACAATGCAAGCTATTTAAGTTCTGATGATAGGAACTTGATTTTTTTTGTCTTTGCTAATGACACTGCCCACAGTTGGTCGCAGTTCTCGAGTGGCTACAGATGGAATATTAATTAGGTATTTTAATTATAGCCAATTACTAAAATTAATCACGGATCAACAATTAATACTATGCAAATTTTTGATACCAAAATTAGCACGGTGGAAAATTAAAAGGTTTTGCGAAATTCTTCCATATACGGAAACTGAGCCTTAATGATATTTCCAATAAATTGTTTGACGTAAAAATATTTAACTTGAAGTATTTACTGTATAATTTTAATTGTATTTTTTTTTAAATGGATAAAAACATATTTAAACAGAAGTCGGTTAAAAATAGAATGACACTCTGGATGTTAGAGTCTTGTCTTGTCTCTGTTCACCCCGTAATATGTTTACATATTATAACAACTTTTACGTTAATATTCAGTTACATATTTTCAATTATTTTTTTTTTATTTTATTAACTAGAATAAGACCTAGCTTTGCACTTGATTTGCAAGCTGAGACCATCCTTTGTACTCATCGTGTTAGCACGCGATATTTACTACTTCAGATAGAATATTAATGTATTTTCTTTTGTTATTGTTCTTAGTTACCTAATATTAAAGACGAAAAAAGCGGCAATGCTTCAATTATTTTTAAGCTATATCTTAAGTATTATTTTACATTGTCATATACCGAATTAATTCTAACACTTATAATTCATACAACTGGTTAGGAAAGCGGAGGCGATATGGCTTTAGGTATTTATATAACATTAATTTACCTTAACTTGTTTTCGCAACGTTGTCATAGTTATTATTTGTAAGTCTTATTTGTTCCTAATTTTAAACTGCACATAACACATAATTAAAATGTAATTTTGAAGTTTTTAAGAACGTACGGATACGCTTATCGGGTGTTAATGTTTAAAATATTTGTATGTAGCATCACATAAAAACGTAGAGAATCGTTTAGCTGTAAATGCATCGATCGTCTCTTAATTAGAAGGTATGCAAGGAGTAATGGTGTAAGAATTCGTCAGATAATCCAGCATCAGCAGTATGACAGTGTTTGTTTTGCCGTTGACATCTGCCGAGAATCGACGCCGATGTCCAGTCCGCGTCACAAACTCCGAAATGCTAAAAATGGCATAAATAATTTATACGCGGCCTGCTCGGCTCCGTTTTTGTCGCGATGCCGACCTGACCACTGATGCATTTATAATATAAGGGTGCTTTTTGCATCGTCCCCCGGCTGCGTTGGAATGCAACCGCTAAAATTGATCTTGTTCAAAACGTGAGTTGGAAAATAATGCTGATGTCTCTCGCTTCTGGATAAACTGTTTGGTGTATCGCAGGGTGTCTCGTATTGCCAAGTTTTATACTTATTGTTATACAATATCGGATATTTACAATGTGCATGTTTTTTTACTTGATTGTTTACTTTTATGGTTGTTGTTGAGTTAGTTAGTTAGTTATCGTTTATAATGATTGGAAAATTATATAAATATTTCCCTGTATGCAATTTGCGGTGGGTTTTAGTAAATTTATTTTTTTCTATCTGGGTAAAGACTTTTTACCATGCTATAATATAATATCATATACACTTATTTTCTTTAATCTATCTTCCCACATAAGCTTATTGAGAAACAATAAGTTTAATTATTAAAACCTTTTTGTTCCTTAAGTGCCATAAATGGATGTACGATGGAATTTTAATTAAGTATTCTATAATGACAAAGAAGTAGTCTGCACTAATATCTATAATAAATGGGAACAGTTAAGATTATCACTTATAATTATTTATTTACTCGACTCTGTATTCCACGCAGGTTATTCTTTAATGTGTATCTGTAATATTATTACGCTTTTCTTTCATTATCATCATTATCTTTCCATCAAACCTGAGGTATTCATTTGTTCTTGGAACTAATTACATATATTGGCATCTAAATGTCGACAGCCACAAAAAGTGCCTTTATAATTTTAATTTCAATTAATGTTTCTTGTAGTAATATGCCATCGTGGCGTGTGTGCGTGGATCAATATCTGCTTGTAAACGCGGTGATTGTGGGTTCGATCCCCACTACATAGAATTATTAAATATAGTATAACTATTTTATTTCCTCTATTTTGTATAAACAATAAACAATAAACTATACAAATTACAGAATGTTCACATAAATTATGGAATATGTGAAATTCTTATATATAAACTATTTAAACTACTACTACTACTACTATATACTGTAAAGTTTCATCTAAATCTGTTTAATATTTTTTTAAGTGAAACTGAAACAAAAAACCATCCTCACAAACATTCGCATTTATAATGTTAGTAGGATGCGAATTTTCTAAATTTAAAATTAAAGTTGTCATTTTGTTCGTATAATATTTTTATGAAGAACTTCAAAACTTTTCTTGGTTGAAACTTTGTTCTGGTATTCCAGCGATCTCCTTTGAATCCTCCGCATTATGAGTACAGCTACTGATTCTTTGTAAACTTTCCTTGTTTTAAAAATAAAATTTGCAAAAATGTTCAATGTTTTTTTTTTGTTTTCGTTTTAGTAAGCAAGCTGTGTTCGATGGGAAGAGAGCGATACGGGGAGGAATACCGTTTGTATTTCGTAAGTATAACTTTTATTGTTACATTTTTGAAGTCTTGTAAATAACAAAAGTAAATATTTTTTATTGGGAAATTTAAAATATTTTAAATATTTTGTTTTTTGTCATTTGGTTAAATAAACGGCGTTAAGGTTCGCTACTTAATACGCTATAATAGATCTTAATTTAACGTCGTTTGTGTAAATCAGGTTAAGCAAAGGGGTAAAAATGTTTCAAATGTTCGATTCCTCTAGGTTCCTCTATGTTTTGGTACATTTTCTTTCTTTTCATTCGGGTTAGGTAGTATGCTTTCACCATTATTTATTAACTAAATAATGAATTTGCATCTAATTTAAAATAATAAAATTGTGAAACTATTTTTAGCAATTAATCCTATTGCATTAAGACTGCATGAACTGCTCTGAATATTTAGAACATGTAAGTGCTTAATGGACATTGTGAACCCACAATGAGGTTTACTCTAATCGAAAATATTAAAAGAAATGTTAGAGAATTGAGTTAAGAATTAAGTAATCGTGTTTTTTAGAAATTATATTTTTGAATAATTAAATTTTGTCGATATGTTAAAAAGCAACATTCTTTACGCAAGCTGTACAAACAATACTAATTGGATCTTTTTTCGGCACCATTATAATATTTGTAATGTAGGTACAAGTAGGTGTTCTTTAAAATAGCGTTTAATTAAAATATATATATTAGCTACAGCAAGAAATAGGGAACCTTTTTACCAAAGCGAGAGAATAGTTAATTCCCCAAGTGACGATCGAATCCAAAAGCGTCACTTAGGCAAGGGAACCTATTCAGACACTCTGTTCCTCACTTCCCGCCGAAGTTTCCAGGCATTGCGTGTTGGGTGACGGAACTCAGCCCCGCGCTAACGAATTTATTGTTTCTAGACTATAATAATATAAATATATTTTATTTTAGTTTTTATATACAATTTTTGTGATCGATATCCACAGCTCAATTCGGACAATGGGCATTTGGTCCCCAGCACGGGTTCGCGCGGGTGGCTCGCTGGCACGTGGAGAAGATGCCGGAGCGACTACCCAGCGGAGACGTGGAAGCTGTATTCAGCCTCATGGATGATGACTTTACCCGGTCCATGTGGCATTTTCAGTACGTACTTTATTAGAAATTAGAAAAATTGTGCCTTTCTTATATTTGAAAATATTTGACAGAAAAAGCTTTAGTTGTTATTTTAAATTTATTTATTTTTTGTACTGGTATCGTTAATTGGGTATACTATCGATTATAATTAATTACTAACGATGATAATATACAGAAGGTATCTTACAAATTTAATTTATTGTTTTTTCTACAATTTTTACGCCACTAGAATAAGAAAATGTATGAAAAATTTGTAATTGCTATTTATATTGATTTTATTAAAAATAATTTTCTCATTACGATAATGTATCCTTAGAGTAATAAAAAAAATACAAGATATATATTTTAAAAGCTCTCCATACCGTATTACCACACGGTCGTTAAAAGTAATTAAAAATATATATATTCCTTGCTTGCATAGATTAATATGATTTGACTTTTTATATACATATGAAATGAATAATTTATATTTGACTTGACTGTAACGCAGCTTGGACCTGTTCATCTAAAGGCATACGTTATAGTATTATAGATTTCATATTACTGGTCTGCTAGATAAAATACAGAATCCACCACCTTGCATACAAAATGTGTAAGTGACCTACTATATCTATGTAGGATTCTTTATCGAGAGGATACTCGATCTATGTAGGAAAGGAGAGAAAACAATAATATATAAATAGGTTTGTTTCTCAATAATGTGTCTAGCCAAGGTCAGAGCTCTTCTAGCTCGGCCTCCCATATGGCCTACAGCATACTGCTCATTCGAAAAACGAAAATGAAACAATAATGTGAAAGATTTATGATAATTTTATGTTTAAAATTGGTTATTGTCAAATTTTCTTAACATATAGATACTACAAAATGAATAGCTACTTAGGCCTCCAGTTTATACCCTAGCATAGACGAAAATATTAATATTTTAAATTATAAAATAATGTAGGTAATGACTTCTCATAACTGACTTGTATTTTTAATAGTTGAATATTTAAAGATAAGAAATTTAAAAAATATATGAAATCATAAGTAAATAGTTTCTATTAAAATATGTAAAAAGATTTTGCTATGAGATAAGGTCGGCAAATAACTGTAAGGCTTTAGTTATGCCATATATATTAGAATAAGTAGAGGCAAGCGTAGCGTTTGACTTGGTCATATTTACGAATTATTTGTATTTCTGGTAAGAAAGCGCACCATTGAGTTTCGCAACTCAACACGCACACCATTTTTTTAAGAATGAGGATCACGAAGGGTCTTACACTAGGCTCTCTCTGCTTACCCTAATATGCGGGATAAGAGTGAAGCTGTAAAAAAATACATTAATATTTTAACAATACACTGTTCTAAATTATGATTTAAACTAGTTTTAAACTACTTTAATTTCACATACCCCCAAAGAATATATGTAAGTAAATCTTAAAAAAAAAACACTTTGTTTTAGCTGAAATTTGGAATAGATCTTTGCTGATCGAATAGATCTTTGATCACATTACAATAATGGACAGACAGTGTTGTAGTAAATTGATTATGATCGCCTTAACAAAAAGTCGGATCATACCTATATGAATCCTCGTTCAATGTTCTCAATACGAGTGTGATGAAAATGGACTTGACTTGTAGAATAGCATACTATAAAAAAATCTTAAATTTTAGATAGCCGATATTACAAGATATATATGTACATATTTATTATTTTGCGATTAATATTTTTTTCTTTTATAATAATAAATCTTTTATAATATACTTAATCGTAATCTACAGATTCAGACTAACATACCGCCTTATTCTACGGGAGAAGGAGTTGCACTTCAACATAGGAGTGTATAATCCTAGCAAAGAGCTAACGTTCAGTTGCCAGCTCCTCCTCCATACGTACTTCAAGGTTCCCGATGTTCGACGCTGCCAGATCACCGGCATGCATGGCTGCATGTTTATTGATAAGGTATATCACAGACTTATTGGTTTCTAAATAATTTGGTTATTTTATTAGTAGCTTTATGTTGTATTTTATATATAGCAAGTTAGACAGAGGGAACCTAATGTTGAGTCCGTTCCTACCGACCGTTACCTACTTTCTGCCCAATGTTTGAGACATTGCGTGTGGAATGGTGGAACTCAACGACGCGTTTTGTGTTGTTACCAGAGCGACGATATAATTCATTCCCTCGAGTTGGAATCTAATCCACAACCGTCGATTTCGCTGTCAGACATACTGTGTCATGCGTGTGTCATGTGTGATGCGAAGTAAAAATTCAGATAATAATAAAATGAAAGTGTTTTACTTCTTCTTTATTACTTCTATTTTTTTTTTTCTTTACCTTGACAAATAGACAGAGTGTCTTGATATTAGGAGCACTTTTGATGCGCCACAAAATGTCTCGGACACTGCATATTGATTGGTGGAACATAGCGCGTCGTTGTCTTGCCAGAATTATCACATTTCATTTCCCTGAGTGTAAATCGAACCTACAATCATCCTACTGTGCCTCGACTGCCTTTACTTATTTAGTTACAACTTATTTAAAATTTAATTTGATTAAAATATAAATTGTTAATTTTAAAAACCAGACGCGAGAGGGTGCCGTGTATCAAGAGACGCGCGAGGTGGTCACCATCAACGAGTGGACGGACCGCATCTACCAGAACACTATGCAGGAGCACATCATCACCAACGTGGTGAGCGGCCGCAAGATGAGGATACAGAAGTATAATTTCCCTGATACAGGTAAGATTTGCTTTGCAGTAGGTTTTTTTTCTTTTAACATATTTTCTATTTTGATTTCACTCAAAACACACAATTTGTGGGAGAAGTTAGTATTAATTTTACTATTGTATTCGTAAAAATTAAAATTTATAAAGAGATGAAATGTGTATTTATCGAAAAAAATTATCTATGGCACTTACCTACTTTATTATTTTCATACACACTGTATATATTCCCGTCGGGCAGTGATCTGGAACCCGTGGTCGGAGTTCGCGAAGGAGATCCCGGACTTCGGCGACGACGAGTTCCCCAACATGGTGTGCGTGGAGGCGGGCCGCGTGGCCGCGCCCATTGTGCTGCTGCCCGGCACCGCCTTTGAGGCCAGCCAGATACTGCAGGTACCTTGATACTCGACCTCGGTATACAACCTAGAGACAGAAGGAACCTAGTGTTAAGACACTCCGTTCCTCACACATTGCCTAAATTCGAGACATTGCGTGTTGAGTGGCTGTACTCAACGTCGCACTACAAGATCGGGAAAAAAAATATTTATTTTCCCAAGTGGAAATCACGCTGCCGCCGCTACGACACATTCAGGCAGAAAAAAAAGGACGAAGTGTCATAACACTAGGTTCTCAGCCTACTCTCCTATATGCGGGACAGTGTGAAACTGTAGAAAAAGCTATATATTATTTGTGTTTACAGGTGATGTAAGGTACACCGCCGCCGCCCACAGCCGTCCATAGCGATGTCAATTGCGTGAATATTCTAATGTGACAATACCAACGCTAACTGCCTCTGTTCTTAACTACACATACACTATTATATGTTATATTTACCTACTATACTTTATCATATCAATTATATATGTATTAGCTACTATGTTTATAATTTGATACTTCTTTAGAACTTTAAATGCTCAATTAATGAGTTTTTTTCTCTCCAATTTTGGCTAACAATTTGTATAGGGAATACTTCTTAATATAATCTGTAATTACATTCCAATTCAGTATGGATAAAACGTGAATTAATTATTTGCTCACATAGTGGTAACATTCCATATGTCATTCCGTTTTTGTTTGGTTTAACATTTAGTATTACAATTTTTAAATGTACAACTTTCATATCAATTTTAAGACTTTGGATGGTAAAATTTGATAATTTCAAATTAAGAATACATTTATTCATTTACAAAAATAACATGTTTTATAATGTTTGTTTTGTCTATATATGGATATAGTGTTTTTTTAATACTAAGTCCTAGTGGTATGGTATTATAAATTGTTGTCTATAAGACTTGTTTCCTTCGTCTTCCTTCCACTTTAGTTATATATTTTTAACTGTTACTTCATAATTTAATAATGTTTTACGATTATATCTGAATAACTTAAACTGTCTCGTAATGCGTAATAATGTAAATTAGTATTTTTTAAAAGGTTTTTTTTGTCTAATTATTAAATGTCATTCACAACATATAACCTTTTTTTATGTGTTTTTTTTTTATTTTTGTAAACATGGTCCTCTATGTAGTACACAATGTATGTAGGTATGTGTTTAGAACATAATTTATATTTAACAAATCATAATTATAAAACGTCCATACTCTAAGCTGAGAGCGCAACAAGTTTTAATACTCACGACAATATTTTATTTAGTACCTTATTTTATAAAAAATAATGTTAGCTGTTAATGCGATGCTTTTATAATTTATGATAGTTACGTAATAGAGCAATAGTGATGATTCAGCTTTTTATTGTTTAAACTAGACTTGTCCTTTTGTTTTTCAACTGACTTGACTCCAACTAAATTAATCAGGGATGTTATGGAGCCTCGTAACCGTAACCGAAACGATTGGTTTTTCGAAATAAAATACTATCTGCAACCCGTAACCGAACAATATGAAAACAGATTATTTATTTAAAAAATCCCATTAATGTTATAGAATGTCCGTAACTTAAATTATCTAACGGAATATCTAATAGACTAGTGGATAAATTGAAATAATTTCGCAACCTTTTTATATCCGTATCCAGACCCGAAATGTAACACTGAAACATCCCTGACATTAATATTGTAATATACACGCAACTTTGATTTTTTTAAATGACGTTTTTTTAAGTACTGTATTTTGTACTACGTTTATTTGGATATGTTTTGGAGGCTTTTAAAGTATACGACGATAATATAAGAATATGTACTTAGATTGTAATGAGTTCCTTGTTTTTTTTTTTAAGAATTTAATCCTAATAAATGGGTATTTGTACTCAGGTAACGAACGCTAATTGTCATCATTTTTTCGTTGATAAATATGTATTTTCTATTTTAAAGCTCTCTTTGAAAATGGTATTTTGGTGTCTTTATAATGAATGATAATTCGTAATGTATAACATCATGTAATCGATTATTGAACGAATGCATAAAATTTTGTATTACTCATGTAAAATTAGAAAAGTTAATGTTATTAACAATGGTGATTTTTAAACATCGAAGTTTAGATACAAATGTACTTCCATAGGTGCAATAAAGTGAAGTAATTAGAATTTTTTGTTTTATTTTTTTAACCTGTCATCATCATCATCATCATCATCAGCCTGTTCTCGCAATGGCACGCCACTGAGCTCGATCTTCAGCTGTACCAATTTAAAAAAATAAAATGAATAAATGTGTATGTTTCAATGCAATTTTATTCATAATTATCGATAAACTACACAACTAAACATCTATAATACAATTTACGTTGAAATTTCAGGTTTTGTTTCATTTGCTTCCACTTCCCATACACCAATATCTTTAAGGACATCTTTTTTAGATTCAAAATATTCTTTATACCACATAATATGGTCCTTCTTTTCTTTGACAGTATAAAATGCGTTCTTTGATAGTCCAACACATACTAATTCCATAAAATGGCGAATCGGCCCTTTAGTAGGACACCAGCCTTCCAAGTGTGAGTCTAAGAAAATGTGTTCTGAAAAATGAATATTTTGTTCCTCTTCTATACCTGAAACAGAAAATAATGATTTAATATTACTGTTTTTATTAAAAGACGCAAGGACTCTTGGAGCAGTGGCATAAAGTTTGACTAAATTCCATTGGGTTTGATTTCCCATTTGGGGAATGAATTATTTTTATTTCCTCACTCTGATATTTGATGATCTCTATAATGATCCTCACGATGATCTCAATAAGACATTCTCCATTTCTTCCAGCCAACCAGTGGAAGTGGATGAGTTACAAGTAGCGGGTGAGATCATAGTACAATTAAGTTATTATTAAACATTTACTTAGTTAATTAAGCACAAACAAAACAAAATACACATATTATATTATAACATATAAATACATAATTAAAACAAATATATATGTCCGCCGTATAGTGACCCGCGATGTTTTTACATCCGAAATATTTAGATTTACAATACTTAAACGTAATAAATAATTTAGATTTACATATATGTATATACTATGGAAAACAATCATGGGGGTCTGCCAGTGCCTCCAACATAATGATAATCCAGAGGGTGCAAAACGCACACCACATTTGTGTTTAATTACAATATTAAATACATAAAGTACCTTGTTCATTATCAATAGGGAACTTCCACACTTTGCCCTGTTCAGTCCATAGGATCATTTTTTCAAAATAATTAGCAGGAGGTTGTGAGGTTGCCAAAGTTAGCTCTCTTTGTTCAAGCTGCTTCCATACATCAAGCTTTGTACCATAGTTCATCTCATTAGATTTAAATATACCCAGTGGTTTTTCACTAAATATATTGATTGATGTTGGTTGAGATAAACTGGAAAGATGGAAACAAAATATTGGAATAGATGTCCTTATGAAGGCTGCAATTCAATATAAAGTACTTGTAAATATGAATATTTTATGTAAGTTTGAATATTTATTTTATCATTTAAATTGAAATTTTTATTAACTAATAAGCAAATCAAATTATACAATAAATAAATTAACTCCTGCATTTAGGAGTAGGTAAAATAATCACAATTGATTTGTTTTAATATTATTAAATATTAAAGGCAATAAAATACAAATATTTCTTGTATAATACCTCTTTTTCTTTTCAGCAGTTTGTTGTTTTCTTTGATTGAATCTAGTTGTATCTTGACTTTTTCTAGATTTGTCCATTAACCTCTTTACCTGTTGACCTCTCGTTTCTTTCATAGGTTCCTCATTGTCTCTAGACCTATCCACTTTCATACCAACTATTAAATCACTGAAATGCACAATATATACTTTTTTTAACTCCACACTGTATCTTGCACGTAGCAGGGTAGGCAGAGGGAAACTGGTGTCAAGACAATTCTCATCATTCAAGACTTGTAAAGTTGAAGAGTGGCAACACTCTATACCATGTATATCATACTTAGAGAGAAAATATAATTAATTCCCCTGGTAGGGGATCAAACCAACAACCATAACATTTACAGTCAAACAATTGCCTACTTCACCATTCCCTTTTATTTAGTGATAATCAATATCAATTATATTATTAATATATTTTCATTTCCTTGCTTTGGTAACATGGCAAAGCCAGGTGTTTAGTTAACATTGTATTTTAACTTAATACTGTAAAAACTGAACTATTTTTTAACTGAAATATTTTAAAGAATATGTAGTGATTGTATATTGTTATTAAAATGAAAATATACCTGAGAGATGTTGAAGTCTGATTAATTTTGCCTAAAACTTTAGACAACAGTTCTGCTTCTGTTTGTTTGACATTTCCACCAATAGCTTCTGCCACTTCACTTGCAGCTTTTGTTATATTTTCCTCTGAAATAAAACCTTAGGTAATATTAGGACTTTTGTGAAATATTTATGCACTGCTTTTTAAACACAAACACAATGGTTGTGGGTTTGATTCTCACTCAGAGAATGGATTGTTTTCAATTCTTTGCTTCAGCAGCAGTAAGGCAGACAAAGTATGATCTTGAGTTCTGCAATATATCGACGAGGGAAAACGATTTTTTGAAGAACAAAATCACTTTCCAGCGTGAATATAAAAACAAACCATGAAACTAAAAAAAATATTATGTAGAATATATATAACATTTCACCTATTTTCTCCATTTTTACTTCTATTTCATCTTTTTTCTGTTTCTTCTTCCTTTCGGGCGCAGTGGTAAACCTTTCTCTGTATTCGCTTTCGGATATTTTAGGTTCAGTCAGCATACTTTTAAGAAGAGCTTGAATTTTGTCAGTACTTGATTCAGAGGCTTTTTTATTATCTTTGATTTCTTCATTTTTGGTTTCTAATATTTTAGGATCGTGATCTGGTGTTTTTTCTGATAGACATCTTATAAAATACTTAAAATCTCGCTTAATTCTTAACCTGCAAATATATTTTATGTTGATATACATAATTATTATTATGATTACGATAAGTAATTCTGTAATTACACTCAATTTATACCTGGAGAGCATTGTAGTACTGTAAAATTTTATTCAATAAAGATTTTTATTTATTTTTTAATGTTTTTCTATTAACTAGCAAACGACAATAACCACTTGCGCTTGTCAATTTGACATTGAAGAATATACGACAGGGACGATTCATTTTACGGAGTTAGGAATTATTCATATTATGTAGATATTGTTATAAAAATAACTTTATAGTTCCCCATATCCCCATGCCCCTGTTGCATGTCAAAAAATTAAACGTAAGTTAATCGTTTCAAAGATATTTTTATTTAAAAAAATGTTTGCTATATATCAATAAAAATTTGCAACGGAACGGTTTGAACGAAACATATTTAAGTTTTTGATGTATAGCTCATTTTCAAAAATTGCAAATATAACTGTAATTTAAATAATTGTCATCGATCGAAATTGTTCACATTCTACTGTACTTTTATTTTGTGATAGTGAAGATAGGCGTCTCTATGTAGGTATGTAAAAAATGCATTTTGTGCAAGTTCCGGGGGTACCTTCGATAATTCATTCTCCGACACAAGCTTGTTAAATGAAAAAAAAACATTTTTATAATTAGTTTTATTTTGTAAGTGTAAGTATTCTTGGTACTTTAAGGAGCCTTTAACATTACGTCACACCTACAACAGGTTTTACACAAAGACTTAATATCTACATTTAATGTAGTAATATCTACCATTTTTATAAACAAGTAATTTGTTTTGTATTTTAACAAATCCTATTAGAATTTTGAACATTAAGTATTCAAATTAAACAAACTGTCAAAATTAAATATTAACAAATTATCAGCACCATTTTCTTATCTCTTATCTAAACTACTAATAAACTAATTAAACTATTGCTTATTTATTGACTATAACTTGCATATTTATTGTCAAATTACATATACTTATTAAAAATGTCAATGAGCATAATTGCATGATATTAAAACACATTAATGACAGCAAATAAAAATATTTATAATGGAAGATATCGTATTATAAAGTACAAATGCTTTTTTGAGCAATATTAAGTAAATATAAGTACTTAATTTTAATTAAAATTAAATATTTTTACAACACAAACTTAACACAAAACATTTTGGTACAATATGCGGGTATTCGAACCAATTAGAGATCATATGTAACATGAAAAAACAATAATATAATTATTTAAGCATCTTCGAATTATCAGTTTTTTTTCTAAATTTGTCTTTGCTATATTGTTATAATTTTTCATTATTTAAAGGTAAATTATTATGTAAATGTTAGTGACATTTGACTAATGTTATATATATTTACTTTCTGTGTAAGAATATATAGAACATTTCTCAACCTGACTGAGGATTTTTGCTTTTATTTATTTCACATACATTTATGGACAAAAAAATTTTTTTCATGTAAATCAAAAACTTATCAAAGTTTATCAATAATATTTTCGTCTTATTTTAAAATAGTATGAATAATTATGGCAACATTACAATAATAAATCTAAGGCACAAAATTTTCACAATATGTACAAAATATATGGCACACTCACAATCTCACTATAAACTAAAATATAACTATTAAGTGGTAGCACCATTCAAATAAACAGAATGGAAATAAAAAATATGCTGCAAAAGCTCAAACCAGCCACTTACAAGTTATTGCAAGTACTTGCTATTTATTTAGTTTAAAATAGGCAAATAATATCTAATCTGTCCGTCTAATAAACGAATATAGTAAAACTATTATTTATAAAGCACACTCTCATATATTCAGCTGTCAAATGTAAAAGCAACGAATGTGAGTTTAATTTCCGCACGAGTTTTTTTCTACCTGTGATAACAAAACAAATGGCGTTGATTTCCACCGCTCAACATAATAAAAACTCGAAAATTGAGAAAAAGAGAGTGTTTGCACAAAGTTCCCTCTGCCCTATGCGGGTCCCCTGCTGTATGCGGGATACAGCGTGAAATTAAAGAAAGTTCACATTCACATACATTATTATCACAGTTATTATTATTAGGAACTTAGTTTGACGAATCCAATGTATGTATAACCAGGTCTAAGCCACAATATTCTATTTTGTTCTCTTTGAGCAATATTCACTGTGTCTCCTTTATAAAGTCTGGCCACTGTTTGTACTGAACATGACATTTGGGATTTGTCGAGTGCTCTATTGGTTGAGTCGTCACCAGTAGCACAACTGGTAAGGAGACGGGGTTCTTGCGCAGGTTGTCTTGCCCATATGAAGTAGCAGTTAGGTGCACGACCTATATATACAACCTGTAGGGTATAAATAAAAAAATATATTAATAATATATTGTAAAATGGCTGTGGGTTTAATGCACATTATACAAAATTACTTGATGTGTCTGTCTGCCTGTCGAGACAAACTTAATATTTGGCTTCACCTATGAATATTATAGATAGAAGTGAAGAGGGTTGTTATTAATTTCTGCTTTTCAAGTCGTGTTTAAATTATTTTTTAGATTTTATGTTTCGTTTCAAAATACAAATATTTTATGTTAATAGTATTATTATATTTTTTGTTGTAATTGTAACTATATGATATTGAACATTACTTTTTATTCTACAAATTTTGTGTTCATGAGTGGGGAAGCCCCGTCGACTATACTATTACAATAATAAACTATTGTAATATTATCGTCGCTATTTAAGAGTAGGAGTGAATTAACTAGAATGAACCAACATTTACATATAATGATTACTAAGGATAACCCTTATCATCACACTACTAGTCAGTATTGGAACTAAAACAAAAATAACATTGTGTAATGTAGTAAATAATATAAGATAAATACACTTCTATACAGGCACTATATAAAAGTTTTAAATGTATAATTATATATTATTTTGTTTCACACTATATGCCTATAGCCAGAGTAAATCTAGTGTCAAGGGACTCTGTTCCTCACACTGCCCAATTTTCCAGTTATTGTGTATTAAGTGGTGAAACTCTTTGCAGTACTTTGTCCACTTTCCACCTTTGTTTGTTACCAGAGAGAGGAAATGAACATTATTCATACCAATTCTGTATACAGTCAGACGGTCTGCTGCTGTGTCATGACAGTCAAAATATCATCAATCATCATTATTTAAATTAAACATAAAAGTAAATGTCTATATTTAATAATATTAACATACCTGAGCATATATTAAGTACAAGCCGCTCTCATTTATTGTAAAATAATTGGTATTCAGCTCGATCTTGGATTCACTGTTCTTTGTTGATACTTCCTTATCACGCACCCAAGGACCGATTATGGCTGTAATAAAAAAAAATTCAAAATAAATACATGTCACATATTATAATGAAATTCTGAATTGTTGTAATAAAATATATAGGAATAACAAAAAAATACATATGAATGAATGAAAAGGAACACGTTTGACTGGACGCTCGACGCTGGTAGTGGGTTTCAATCCCCTCTTGGATAAGCGCAGAGTTGGGTAATGCCATATTTCACACAATTGGTCTATGGATGTGGAGTAACTTTGCACTAACCCACTAGTGACTTATGAAAAAAGAGAGCAAAAGCTTTCTCTCCGCAACTTGTATCGGTATATAAATGTAAGCGTCATATATTCATCTTTAGTTTTTATATAACTCTATATATGTAATATGATAATATTTGGTGGGTACTATATTGGTACACCAATGTATATCATCGAGCTATTTCGCTTTTCAAACTGGACGCACCTGACTAAGTTGAGACTAGAAATGACTGGGCAGTTAGTTAAAATTAGCACGACTATATATAGACTAATTATCAATTTAGAAAGCAATGTTAGGCAAATATTTCAAAAATATTATATAAATATTACAGTTTATTTAGATGACTCTTTTAATGACTAGAAAAAAAATATTATAACATAGTTTTGTAAACTTTTAACGTCGTGTGTAAGTTTGAAAATGTTAATATTACTATTTCGTATATCTAAGGTTGGCAACGTGTGGCGTTAATAAACAAATATACTATATTTGTTTATTAATAGAAATTACTATTATATAGAAATTATTCGAACGTGTAATAAGTAATAACTAAAGTCACTAATATTTAAAATTTGCAAAAATTCATATCTATAACTTCTATGATTCTCTTTGTAATTGGATAGATTTCATTATTAAAAAATATATAATTTGTATTCAATACGTAAGCTTTGATAACTTTGTATAACTGTTTCTTACTTAAATGGGTCACGAGTTCACTATAAGTTGTGGTAAATGATAAAATATATATTCAAAATACATGTATTGAGAACTAAACTAACACGTAGTGCAGGATAACCCATTTGAGGTCACTAAATACCTAAACCAAAGATCTCACGTTGAGACCAGCTGTGATGCAGGGACATGAACGCGACAGGTTTTGGGTTCGATTATCATTCGAAAAAATTAAATATTTAATATATTCATAAACAGGCTCTGGTAAAAGGCAGAGTGAGGTGTTGAGTTCCACTACTCAACATGCAATGCCTCCAAAATTCGGCGGAACGGAAGCGTCTTAATGGGAATGGAGCGCTTAGCAGTAGGTTCCTTCGGCTAACCCTGCTATGTGCGGGATACAGCGTGAAGCTAAAGAAAACATAGCTAGGTATGAATAAAGCTGACAACAATGATTACAGTAATGTATTGTATTAAAATTAATAACATTATTTTAAAAAGGAAGAGGCCGTCATGTCGCAGTAAGCTCGTGTATGATTGTACGCGATGATTGTATTTAAACCTCAGTAATCAGTAATATTTATGAGCATATATAAATGTTGGGTTTAAATATTTATAATATGATCTCTAGCATTACGTAGACAAAGAAATGAGAGAAAAAAGCGAAAATAATAATATCTTGTGATTAAAACAATTTTCAGTCGTAATTTCTGCAAAGTGGTCACCAAAGTGTTTATGTTTGTAGGTATTATGGACTATCTTGAAGTAAATGTACTTAGATCTAAAGTACTATTTATTCAATGATTAACAGCTTTGTGCAATGTTGTAATGGTTTTCTTATATTAATCTATATATATGATTTATTAAGTATATAGCATAGTTAAGTGTTGATAAATGTCAAGTAGTCATTGTACGAAGTAAAATACTGTATTTATACAAACTAAGATATAGTTCATGCGCTTTGTACCGATTTCGTAATAAATTAATTCTTATAGAGGCAACGACGATTAAGATAAATATTTTTACTTATACTGTGCCTCCTTATTTAAAATTAAAATACAATGGAGGTTGCTTGAAACGTGACATACTGACAATCGCTAGAAAAAAGTGAAGTACAAAAGACTTCGAAATCGCACAACTAAAAGACATAAAATAAGAAACACATAACAGAACCAATGTTTTAGTTAATATAGAAAAAGCTGGTTTTGAAAAGCAAAATGTATCTTCTTAAGCATTTTCTTGTACTTTATTTATTTTAATTCAAATTGTATCATTTAAATACAATGAAGCAAAATAAATAAGTCACAGTGAATATATATTGTTAAAACAATAATTAAGTTATGTTAACATAATATTTAGAATAATAATTTCAATCATACAAAATACTACTGGCCAGCTTGCTTCGCTGAATGAAATGGTGTTTAAAAAAGGAACCAAGTCTGGCTTTTAATTACAGTGTGAGATTAATTACTAATCTGAATGCTTATATATAAGGCTAGTATTTAACTGACTGGATTAGCCTAAGATAAAGGTTATCAAGCTTTGGACTTTAATTGTTTATCATAGAGTTGATATTCTATTAACATTTGTACTCGTACAAAGAATGTAACTTAAAGGCCGTACATACCACACTACACACATGCATATCCTGCAGTATAAATTATACTTATAATATGCATTCTTGAATTGTTGATTTGTTTATATGGTAACAAGTTGTATGTAATGTTTTATGTTTAAGTCACTAATTATTCATTAACTTTATTGAATAATTCTACACACTTTATTGAATAATTTTACAATACACAGTTTTTTTTATAAAAATATTTATTCTATGATATTGACAATATTACCTCAGTTGTAGCTAACAGACACATAAATAAATACTTACATTGGGCCCCAATGTTAAGTTCTTGCATAGCACCATTAAATTGAACGACTAGAGGCTCTGCAAAGGACATAATATAAAGTTAGTGATGATACTTATTATTAAAGAGGTGTTTATTATTAAAGTTATTTGATACATACCCTTTTGGAAGACTGATATATCATACACTGGTTCTTTATTTTGACTAGAAATTTTCTTACTGGAGTCAACAAGTAACATATCTTCTCCTAAATCTTCAACATAGTATCTTCTTGCATTCGGCGATAATTCACTTTTACGGAAATCCATCCTGCCTTCACGAGCTTCAGGTCCCTTCAGCTGAGGCCTCAAATTAGATATCAATTGACTATGTATTGGTTTGTCTTGACTTAACGCACTCTCTTTAAAATTTTGTATGACAAATTGTTCTCTTAACATATCTATTTGTTTTCTCATAGCAATCATTTCGTTCCAGTAATAGAATGCAATGGAACAACTTATTATCATGCATATTATACTAAGCAGAAAATTAAATATGAACAGAAGCTTGATTTTCTTGGAAGACGCTATAGAGAGAGTCGTATTTATATGTACACCGACGTCCGTTGGTTTCTCTAAAAAGAGAAATAAATTATAACATTTTTAATTTGGTACCAAAAATAAAAATCAATAAAATGAATAGAACTGAAAATCACCTGTTTTCAGATGAATTACAGTCCCGTCATTTACTTTGCTTTTACCCGTGTTCAAAAAAATATTAGCAGCTGGCGCGGAGTTTAGAGGGACCCCTTCGATTAAGTTAATTTTCTTCTCGCCGTCCATTGCAAATATTTTTATAGTAATTTACTATAGTAGTACACTATACTACCATTCACACAATCATCAGCGTAGGCGTCGCCGACCCTAAACAAAGGAAGTAAAGCTTATTAAAAGTTCGCACGGCTGGCACGATAACGAGTTGATAACAAAAAATCACGACACTTACAAATTTATAGTTAAATACGGCTAGTTTAATTCATAAGCTTAATAACAGTTCACTTGTTGACTGCACACAAATAGTTTTTCCCTTGTCCACTAAAACTAAGTTCTTCCACAGCACCAAAACAAACAAAAAAGTAAATAATACGAGCAAAACTTTGAATACGTCCGCCCGGCCGCCGACTGGTATTGGAGCGCGCGCGCGGCTTGACCGCTACCGTTGACGCGCCAAATTCAAACTGTCGAGAGTGAAGCGAACGTAAAGTGATGGGACGAAGCTGCGAATGTAGGCCGAATGCCGACAACGCAGCGACAGACTCACGACTGTTTAGCACTGGCAGCCGAAAGGTTTTACGATGAAAGTTCGCCGTATCGTACTTATAATCGGTGTTATTTTTTAAAATCAGCACAATTGCCTATTTCTGCAAATATTTCATAGTTGACGAAGTTCCATTCATTTTAAGTAATGAATAAAAATAAAAAATAATTAGGAGTACTAGAAGTACTCCTAATTATTTTTTGACTATGTAATTAAAAAATGTCTTTAATAGTTAGATAATTAATTTTAATTTGAAATTATGTGACTGTCTATTGTCATTTATTATATGCATTTATATATTTTTAGAAATGAAAATTTTCGTAGGTCAATATTAAGTGACGATACCATACCATATATATTTTTTATACAATATATATTTAAATAATAGTATCTAACAATATATATATATATATATAAATAGTAATATATATTTTTTATACATATTTATAAATATTTTTTTCTCAAATCTACACAAGAATACACTCCCGAACGAACTTAACAGTAGATTTTCTTTCTACTCTGTATGATGAAAATTTAAAAAATAATATATTTCTATGAAGAGACAAATATTATTCTTTCCCGTATGCCCAGCCCATATACAATAATAATAATCAGAACCACTTTGCCATGTAATAAGTATTATTTTTCTTACTTTTTTATTATTTAAAATTGTACTTTCCATAAAACGTAATTTTAAGGAGAATAGTCTATTGTAAGCTTAGATGATACAATAAAAACCGGGGCTTTTCTTAGCGATAATCTTTAGAAGGACCTATTCATAGTCAGCTGCTTACCTGTGAAGTAAGGTGTAAGTATTTTCAATTCCAAAAACTTTATGACTAGGGTAAGAAAGACTTGAGTATGAGTATCGCTAAATAAGTGTTTAAGTAATTTTTAATAATAATAATAAAAACAGAACATGTAATGGTAAAAGTAGGTAGATTCAAAATATAGTTTCAGATTTTAGATTCACGGTATGTGCCAGCTGCTGCTATTGCTTGTCTCCTTAGGGCGCATTCTCACAAATCTTTTAGGAATGATTATTAAAACTGTATTAAGTATTTAAAAAATCTTTTGATTCTTATTTTCTTTTCCTTAATATCAAACTGGTTGTAAAGGTACAAGGACCAGCCATCCTTATATAGGCTGTAGTAGTTGTAGTGGATTTTATTGGTTTTCGTTTTCTTTCATTTATTCATATGTTATCATCATTTGTATTGTACGTTTAGTTGTGTTATCTATAGATACTGATTATAACTTATACCGAGATAAAACACGTTCATGTTTTTTTCTCTTTTTGCCATTTTTATTTTATTAAATAATATTCTACATAATTAACAAACGGCGCAATCATTATAATTAATTACAATTGTAAATAGATAATACTAACTTTTAGTTAATCTTTTACTAATGAAGTATGAATAACAAGTTATGATAGGTAAGTGCTATGTGAATCATAACTTAAAAGCAAATCAAAACTGATATAATAAATTATAAATATATTCAATGTTTGCGTTACATTTCATTAATATTATATTATTTGTATAATAAATATGTATTATAATAACTGTTATAGTAATCCGATATTATGTTTTCCTTTTGGTAAACTACGACATTAACTGCTCATTGAATGGCTGACGTATGTATATGTGTAACAAACAATTCAAATATACATCGAGCACAGGATTTGCGGCTAATGTATATTATTAATGACTAAGGATCAACCTAAATATTAACGTCATAGGTCTGGGTAATTACTATTTTCACAAAAAAATAAATAAACGTTTCAATATTTCAATTTTATGACATATTTTAATTTTTTTAACTAAGAAATTCGTTAGTTGATATATTTTGCACATATTATTTGAGAAAGGATAAAGTTTGTGCTTTGTAGTAATTTAATTATGTACACAGTTTATTATAAACACAGTCTTATTTACATTCTATATCCACGTCGACAAATTTAGCAGGGCTATTCCGGCGCGCGCCATGCGGAATGTTTTTGCATAGAGTATACTCGGTAAGATTCTCAAATGCAATTCTTGTCATGTGCTTAGCACATCTTATGGGATTTAATAATAGAATTCCGGCCTGTGAGGATTTGGTGGTATCTGTGAAATAATTTTAATTTTCATCATATATTTTTATTTAGAATTATCCAATATGAAATACTTGAACTATAAGATATAGAAGTAAGTTTTTTTATAACAGTAATTTGGGAAGAACCTGGATGGCTTACGAAGTGATCTGGTTTGTCAAGTTTTTTGTGGTAACCAAACTCCATGTTCATTGGCAAGCCTCGATCTAACCTCAGGTAGTCGGGCGTACGCGGCTACCTTGAAAAATATAAATAAAGCATTCTGTAAAAAAAAAAAAATCTTTATAAAACAAAAGCGAAGCGGTGTAGCATGGTATTATTTTGGTATAGAAAATTCTTCAAAATATAGAATAGAAAACCTATTACCGCCTACTTGATTTAGGTATGTAAATATATAAAAAAGGGTTTTCCTATTAATTATAATATAGCTTGCTTTTTTAAAGGCATTAAATCTGCGGTTAATTCAAACATTTACTGTTTTGCGCCTATATAACGCCACGTTGGGGTAGCACTTTTATTAGCAGATACGTTAGTTAACACAGAGAGAAGTTAATACATATTTATTTCTTAAGTTAAGTTCTTGAAGATAGGTGTTGTATGACAAATAACTCTTGCCAACTCGAATTTTAAAAAGGAGTCAAATCACATTTAAAAAGATCTAAAAAAGAGCTAAATAAAAAAATAGTTTAACAATTTTTTTTAATACATTTTTAATTAAAAATCGATGTCAATAATGGTCAATAACTTAAAATATAGAGATCATTTTACTTAATTGTATATTATACATATGATTACTTCTTTCTTCTACGATTTCTGAGCGTTTGAAAATGAATTTATCCCAGAATCAATTTTTGTTTTTGAAGAGAAATTATTTTTTGATTACCCTGCAGAAAATATCTCTGCCAAATTTCGGTGTATTTTTCTTTATATGTGATTTATAAATTACGTTGTTTCGAATTTCTTTCGCAATTTTAGTACGTACAGTAGTAAAACACTTTAGTAGGACAAGGAGTACCCAATTATAAACAATAACATTATCATACAATACTACCTATAGATATGTAGGTAGTGAAGGTACATTTTGGCTATGAGCATATGAAATGTGAACTAATATTATACGACAAGGTTTAATACATGGCGTTTTCATGTGTACACGGTAAAAAAGAGACCTACTTTTTAGAGTCTAGAAACTAGAATCTAGACAATGAAACATTGATTAAACGAGTGCCCTCGTTTAATCAATGTTTAATTGATAGAAAGAAAAATTAACTAAAACATATTTTCTTTTTATATTTTCCAACGTCTACTAAGTATTTAATAGATAATTTTATTTTTCAATGTTAGCAAAAATACAATTTGAGAGTGAGGTATGGCCGCATGCGTGAATACATGCATTATTTAATACTGAGAATAATTTATGAGTGTCTCGTGCATCGGTTACCAAAATACG
>JAEBDU010013242.1:0-21337 GCA_016802625.1 Heliconius numata
TATTTTGAAATTAAATATCCTGGGAAATTTGTTATGTCCGTTACATTCGTTTCAGATGGGAAAAGTTGCAAATGGATATAAAAGGAAATTGCGACGTCAAAATGTGAAATAGACCGATATGAATTTAAGTATTCGTGCAATTTATTTGCCCCAAAATGTTTGCACAGATGTGTTACTAACCAACTTACGCTGGTTTTTAGTTATTTTTCTTTTTAGGGTTCCGTATCCAAAGGGTAAAACTATTACTGGGCTGCCGTCCTTCAGGAACTTTTCACTTATGACTTGTAATGAAATTGAGCGTTGAAATTTTTACAGAAAATATATTTCTGTTATTGCTATAACAATAAATACTGAAAATTGAAAAAAAAAAAATATAGGGGCTGTCATACAATAAAGGTGAATTTTTAGTAATTTCATAATTCGTAGAAAAAAGTCAATTCAGTGACTTGACAAAATTAACCAGTTAAATGTAAAAACTCCACCCATATTCAATATTTTTTTACGATTCTTTTAAAACATTTAAAAAGTATTACAAAAATAGCCCAAGGCACCAGAACTGTCGTCTAGAATACTTCAAACATTAAAGAATTTTAATTTTAGTTGAGGTATGTCCAAAATAAAACAAAGCGGAAGCATTAAGCGACGTCTTGTCGAAAAACATGAAAAAAAAACGTATTTAGGTCACTATGTTCCCTATACTTTGGAAGGAAAAGAGCTTTTACTTATAAAATGTTAGTACCAAGTAAAATATAAGTCGCTACAAAGATTTTAATGAGAAATTGTTCTCATAAGCTAATAATTCAATGCCATGAGCAAATAAACTCCAAACAACTGTTTTCTTTAGCTTCCATTTTTTTCTTTCTTCTAACTTTATTACAATTTCAACCTGTCATCACCTTGGCATCACTTTCTATTTACACAAAAAACCTGATGTCAAGACACTTCCTCTTTCGCTTTTCACATGATTTCAATACATTTCATGCAGAGCGGCGGAACTTAACGCTGCGTATTATCTTCTATTTCATCAATCCATACCTATATTATAAATTCGAAAGTAACTCTGTCTGCCTGTCTGTTTGTCTGTCTTTTACGCAATCAGGCCTAAAAAGGATAAAATACTCATACAGAGACACGTGAGGGTCTCGAGATGAACATAGGATACTTTTTTTTCTCATATTTGTAATATTTTCGATATATACCAATATATTAAAATACTTATTAATTTGACATGCAATTTATTCTGCCATGTTAATAACAACTGTCGCTATGCGACCGCTGCTAAAACCGTTAGAAAACGTTATCCAAAATGAGCTTGCTTAACGCATCTCTCTATTGAAAATTGAAAATAATTTCATAAATATATTTAAATATTCGTATAGTTCAAGCGGGCGTAGCCGCGTTCGGGTCCACTAGTTTTTTCTATATATTGTCTAATATTTAACGTTTATAAAACAATATATCCAAAAGAAATATAATGATACGATAAAAAAACAAAATATAAGCTGGCGATATTAGGACAGAGACATCTAAAGCGAGCGACCCGTGAACGTTCCTGCGATTCCTCCTAATTTATGAGCGGTAATATTTTTACTCGAGCACGCTACCTGAACTCGGCAAACGGTCTCAACATACTTGTAATGCTTAAAATATGACATATTCCTTCAGTGCTTACTGTATTTTTCATAATTGAATTGTATGTTCAGAAGAAGAATGTTCAGAAGAATGCAGTTTTATTTTATGAGATTATTTTGTAAATAGTGTATTGTTTTGTATATATTTGTCTCATGATCTCTTTTTTTTTGCTGTTCCCATTAAGACACTTCCGTTTTCCAATTTGCTCCAAATTTTAGAAGCATTGCACGATGAGTGGCGTAAAGCCTCGTTACCAGAGCGATATCGATATCCTCGAGTGGGAATCGAACCATAACCTGTCGCATTTATAGTGCACGCTTGTGCCCCTGGTCTGGTCTCCCATATTCTATTCAGTAGTCAATATTACTACAATTTATTCCTACGTATATCTTTTCTCAACAATCGTATGATGGCCTTAAAATATCTTTGGAAAGAATGTTCTTATTGAATAATGTAGAAGGCCGAGTAAATTCGAATAGAGTCTATCGTTGAACTAGTTTAAAGTCATGAAATAAGGTCGTCCGTAGAACTTTGAAAACTCAGTGAAGCTTATAAACTTAAAGTAGAATCTTATTATAGCACGAGTGCCATATATGGTAAAAAAATATAATTTATCATTACAAAAGTAAATATATTTCATTATATATTTTATAAGTATCTAGAAATCTAATATTAATATTAAATAAAACACCATTTTAAACGTTATTTCATTACCAGAGTTAATAATATGAAAACTTTTACTATAATTAAAACGACGTAATAACACAATGAACGTGTAAATTAATAGGGTAGGACGGATAGGAAATGCAAAATCAACACCATATTCCGATAGCGTGGAAAATTCTAAAAGTACGTGCTCCATATGAGAGCACTACAGTTTTATTAAAAGCTCACCTTACTTTGTGGGTAGTAAATAGATTCAAGTACATTTTACTTATAGAAACAATTAATTTAAAGTAATGAAACCCTTTATGTTGTTTTAACATAAGTAATATGAACATTTGGACCTATCTGTCGGTTCGTAGCCATTTACGTCTTACAAGTGTCTTAAACAAGATGTATGTAATATCTCATAGGCGTATATCTATCTATCTATATATCTATCTATCTATCTATATATATAAAATCGAAAGGTCACTCACTCATCACGAAATCTCAGAAACTACATGTGCTAGAAATCTGAAATTTTGCATAGGAGTTATTTATAGGACGTAGGTGCTCGCTAAGACGGGAATTTGCAATATTTCTTCGACTTCTCAGGGGTTGTTTTTGGGGTTGAAAGTTTGTATGAAACTTCGTTACTACAAATGCTAGGAGTCTCAAATTTTGCATGGACGTCATTTATAGGACGTAGGTACTGATGGAGACAGAAATTAATAATAACGTAGTTCACGCAGGCGAAGCCGCGGGCGGGCCGCTCGTATTGTTATATAGCGTTAGGTATCTGTAATATAATCTCATTAGAGGTATATACAGCTCTATTATCATTTATAGGGGTGACGATATTCGCTAAGTGGCGGACAATAGCTGGATGCGAAGAGCTGAACATCAGAACAACAGAACATACTTTTCAGTATGATCGATGCCTTATTATCATCTAAGTTTCTTTAAAAGGAAAACATTATTATAGAGTAAAATCGTGACTATAGAAAATGGAATAGCTCTTAATATGCACTTAATAAACTATCTCCTTATATTGAAGAAAATATATTATAAGTATTCTATTTTTGTATTAAAATGTTTCTACGATATAAAAATATTTTATTATATTATCTAATACTATATTGAAATGAATGCCATTTAAACCATATTACTCAACCCACGAGATATATATTTATTTGGGCTTGCTCCTAATTTCGACAGAATCCAAACTACTAAACAAACACGAGCTTAGAAAATAGAAAAATTCACAAAAAAGAATCCCAAAGGAAACGTCGTGATAAAAAATGAACGTTGTCCGAACACCCAAAAACTATTCAGAGAAACGTATGAGGTGCATTTTGAATTCTCTGTAGAAATATATAGGTAAGGTATATGTATATTTTTATGTATACAAGTACTTTTATCTAGTGTATAGATATGTATATTATAGGCTCTTTTAAATATAATGGAATGGTTATATTAAATGTTTTATAGTGAATTAAGTTTTGCTAATTTCTTCAGGAATACTAAAGTTGTAATTTTGTATTGCCAATAATTTTCAAAATGTAATCTAAGCAATAATATCTTTTAAACGATCTTTTTAAACTTAGGATAATATTATTAAAAACCGTTTAATGTTTTTTATTTTTGTTTATTATTGGAATTTATCAATTTTAACCATCTGCAACTGATGTGGTAGTCACACCACCACCACCAAACAAAATCCAAAAATCGGCAGAAAGTGGGTAACGGAGTGTTTTAACACTAGGTTCCCTCTACCTATCCTACTGTGTGCGGGATAAAGCGTGAAGCTAAAGAGAAAGAGAGCCAATTCTTGAAACCGTGAAAAGTAATATTTCATCACAATGTGGAGAAATCCATCCATTACATTATGTTTAATAAACGTAAAAGTTGGTACAATGGTAAAAAAATATATAATTAACAAAAATATTGACAACGCATGAACCAATACCCAATGACACTATGAAAATGAAAACTTTGACAGCAAGTACACAAACATAGTTCGATACAAAGAAATAAAAGCATACTTGCGAGTAACTTTTCAAGTTTGTTCTCAGTAAATTGTGATTTCCATTCCAGAAGTCCTCGTGAAAGATTGCAAAGTTGTAATACCTACACACGGCGTCTTGCTTTTAAACTTTTTCATTACTAAAAATCTCTGAAGATTCTCGCGGCATTTGTTTTGCTCTGTGAGTAATGTTTTACAGTGCTTTATTGCATTTTTTTCTCTGTTTTTGAACGTAAAGAACAGTCTAGTGACACAATTCTCTTTTTATTTATTTTTCAGTTATACACTGTATTTCGCATATGGCTGGCTAGGCAGAGGGAACCTTGTGTTAAAACCTGCGATTCCCACTCTTCTCTAAGAAATTAAAATATTAATAAATAATAATTAATTTCTACGAGTGGAAATCGAACCCTCAACCATCACGCTATTTTCAGCCACACTCTTGTGCCTATCTATGGCCATTTCAAATGAGCGACTGGGAATTTGGTCACAAAATGCAACGTCACATACTGTTTAAATTGCATTTTGCAAATGCATAATCATGGAGCAATTAGAACCTACAATCATAGTATTTGTCGGCTGTACTACACGCTAGTTGAGATTTCAGCTAGATTTGTATAAAATTTATTAATAGAAATATCATAAACAAAAATGTAATAAACTTACAATGTTAACTATTTAATTTTCGCAATTAATACCCGAAAATTACAAAAAAAAATATACTTAAACTATAATTAAGCTAAGCACGTTTTCAAGTTAAAAAGTAAAGATAAATGAGTATTTTAGAAACAAGATCGACCTTTTTTTTAGCTTCACGCACATAGCAGGGTGGGCAGAGGGAACCTGAGAACCTGTTAAAACGTTTTGTTTCTATTAGGACACTTTTGTTCCCCACTTTCAGCAGAATTTGAAGAGCATTGCGGATTGAGTGGCGGAACTCAACACCGCGCATTGCCTCGTTACCAGAGCTAGGAAATGATTTTTTTTACATGGCTATTAAACCCTCAACCTGTCGCGTTTGTACCCCTATGCCATAAATGGCTTGTGGTAGATGACCGCGAATACTGTATAAAGAAGATCAGAGATCACAACAAGAAAACAAAGAGCAAATTCATATTACAAACATTCATTTTTATGGACAATATAACCAACAAACAAAAAGCAGTTCTGCTATAACAAAGGTAGGAACAGCGCTCACTAAAGGTGTGTGATGAATGAGCCAGCGACTAGGAGTAGCCTCGCCTCGCCATTTCCTAAAGAAACACCCCCCATTCCACGATTTATGCGTTCCAGTCAGATTGTTGGCACGAAAATCCTTTAAAATACAAGCACTCTCGCACTTTGATATTCTGTTGTTACTTTTTTATTCGCACTCCCATTTTATACGTAGGTAAATGTACCTACATAATGGTGTATGTATATTTTTTTCACCTTCACGTCTATGTTATGTTATACTATTTTTGACTATTTTTCACCTAGCGGAGTAGCGAACGTTTTGTTATAAATCACGTTTACCTTTTTTTCTGAGTGTGTTTTTCTGAAATATTTTAATATTAAATATTACAAGTAATACTTATGGGTTGTGTATACATAGCCATCGCTATTATTACTACCTAGCTATGGTAACGAGGCAAAGCGTGGCGTTGAGTTCCGCCACTCAACAAACAATACCTCCACCGATTCAGCGGAAAGTAAAATGGAAGTGTCTTATTGGGAACAGTTCTTTACACTAGGATCCCTGTGTCTACTTTGCTATGTCCAGGATACAGTAAAAAAATACAAAAAACCAACCAAAACTGAAGAATATGAAAAAGAAACCTACAGTAATAACAAACATACCACGATGTTCCACAACCATTCAAAGTAGAAGGAAAATTTCAAATACACATACAGATTTCTGAGCGGGAAATAACCATTTATTTTCAAAGCAGTAAATCAACAACTGCATGTTGAAGCAGAATGCATACGAATTTTTACAAGCATTCGTTACATCTAAGAGGGACGTATTCGGTTAAGCCAGATGAATTTATGCTCGAGACGCGCGCCTTACTTCTCATAAATTTGGCAATGTTGTTCGCTGGAATGCATAAGAAACAGGTGGATTTAACGACGAAACACGCTGAAGATATCTTGGATAAGAATTAGTTTTTACGAGTTTTTTCTACTAAAATAAATAGTGTTTATAGCTCGTCTATAGTCATTTCTCTGGACAAAAGAGAAAACGAAAGGACGGCCTTAAAAATCACTGCTGCATAGCTAGATTAAGCAATTGAAAACTTTGACAGGAGGTTTGAACAAAGGCCTCATTTCCATTTCACTCTTCGAGTCAAATAGTTTTTTATTCGCAGCTCTCGCTTGATTTGACTATTCTGTTTAAAGTTTCAAATAATTCTATTTCAGCTAAAATTTCTATACAAAGTGTGTAATTTAAAATGTTCTTTTGGAAAAATTTTTGCTGATATTTGTACGTATATTTCATTTTTTATAAAATGACACCTTCAATGATTATTTATAATTATTCAAAATATTGATGATTTTTTTAAAATTGTTCTATGTACATATTTATATTATTAGCATAGAAAATAAAAGAAACCCGTTCCTCCGGCATAAACGTGCGACTATAAACGCGACAGGTTGTGGGTTCGATTTCCACTGGAAGAAATAAACTATACTAATAAATATGGCGTTGGATTTCACTTGACTCACACGCCTCCAAAATCCTAACTGGGGAACGGAAGTGTCTTATTTGTACATTTTTTTTAAAATATTAATTTTCATTCAGAACAAAAAGATAAACATAAAAAATCTTCTAAGCATTATAAAAATGAGAAGAATAAATATATTCGTGGCAACATTATCTTTATCACTCAACAGAGGCCGACATGATACCTCGTTAGTCATGCCACAAGATTATGCCTCCCGCTATTACCATTGACCCTCATCACGGTCCACATTTAAGTGTCATATTGCAATTAGGTTCCCTTCGACAGTAAATTATAAATGATATGGAACATCTGTAAGTTCTGAGGAATTACAATTTTTTTTTGAGAATTTAGGTGCTAATAAAAAGGATTTAAAATTTAGAGAACTAGAACTTTTAAACTTCACTGGATGAAATAAAATACTTAATATTTTTATTTTCTACGCTCTGGCGTCGTAGCAAACTTGAGTTCTGCCACTTAACACTCAATGCCTTCTGAATTCGATGGAAAGTAGAGAACCGAAGTATCATAATGGAAATGGAGTAATTAACACTAAGTGCCCTGTTTTCACCTTCACGCTGTATCCCGCATATAGCAGGGTAGGCAAAAAGCACCTGGAGTTGGATACTTCCTTCAGCACTTCCTTCAAGGCGCTACGTGTGGAACTCAACGCCGTATTCTCCTTTTATACCAGAACAACGAACAAATGAAAAATTAACAAATAATAATTCAAGAAATTGATTCAATTAATTCAATTTCCAATTAGTGTTGTATTAAAGAAACAATATTAAATTATATTAATAATTGACGCGATCGTTAACGAATATCGACTATGAATATGTACGTCAATTTATAATGTAAACTACAAGCAGAAATTACTTTACCCGCTATCGCCGGTGAAAGTTGTAATAGTGTATTAAAAGTTAATATAACTTGGTCAGAAACGAAACACTTTAGTGACAACGGTGCAGGTTAAATTTAAAAAATGTGATATTATAAGGAGAGTAGAGTAGAGTACTCTTCTTTACATTTTAATATTGCCTTATATTATAGTTGTAGATTTTGTATTAATATATATAACTAGCGGACGCGCGCAGCTTCGCTTGCGTAATTAGGGGTGAATTCTAATAAACCACGAAACATGTGTTCAATGAAATATTTTTAAGAGTCTAAATTTCAAATTTTATAAAAATCGGTGGCGATTTAAAGATTTTTCCATACAAACTTTCAACCCTTATTTCACCCCTTTAGGGTTGAAATTTTTTAAAATCCCTTCTTAGTGGATGTCCAGATTACGAAAGTAAACATATGTCCAAATGTCACGTTTCAACGCACAGCGGTTACGGCTGTGCGTGCGTCTTACCTCAGTCAGTGAGGACAAGTCCTTTTATATATATAGATTACATATTATATTAGGCTCTGAGGCCATCGTCGTAAGCCTTGTTGATATATATAATAGTAATTGTAGTATAATACAGGTTAGTTTTTTTGCAGTGTAGGCAAAGGGAACCTAATGCTAAGACACTGCGTTCCCCATTTTCCGCAGTATTCCGGATAGCAGAGCATTGTGAGTTGAATAGCAGAACTCGCTGCGCTTTACCTCGGCACAAGAGCGAAGAAATGAAAATATTAAATAATATATTCATTTCCTCGAGTGGGAATCGAATCCATAACCTGTCGCGCTTACTCCTGCACCACGACAGGTCCCACGGGTTAATTACTTGTATTAATGTATTATTGGTGGACTGTGACTCGTTTCAATAACACTTTTTTTGTTATAAATTAATAATATTGTTAGAAATAATGACCATAGAGGTTATATAAGGACGACTCTAATTACTGGCTGGCACCTTTATGGGCTGTCAACGGTGACCGAAAGTAAAGGATCGCCTAACGTCTCTCTGCCCGATGAATTCTTTAGAACCGGATATTGTTATTAGACTGCTAGATAATTCCCTTTGGTTGTTTAATAATTATTTGAAGGCTTGTTTTAATTCATTACCTTTCCCACTTTATTTTATATGTCCAATAGTTTCTTACAATATATAACAACTGATAAAGTTTATCGATATCATTGATGTTATGGTAATTTAACTTTTTGGATCTGGCTATAGATATAAGAAGCTAATACTCATATTCTAATTAATGTGATAATAGATTTCGATTTCGGGTTGAAACACGAATATAAAATTATTGTACGAAACTCCATAACAATGTGAAAATTCGATACATTTAATACAATATGATTTGAAATTCCCGTAAAAATTTGGTAATATCGCATATTGCTTGCCACAAATTGAAATTTGTTAAATAAGACCGTTATTAATAAGTTTATTGGTTTTGTGAATTAATGAAAACATCGAATCGAATACTTTATGTAATATTATCGAATATGTAATCGTATTAACTGATGAACATTTTCATGAGAATTGGAATCAGGTTGGGTTTAACTGCAACTTTGACATTTAATTTTTTTACTAACTTCTGAATGTTTATATAAAACTTTTAGTAATATTTTAGCATGAATTATTAAAGGTCAATTTTAGTTTTTATTAAAATTTTCCAGAATAGGAAAATAAAATCATCATTAGAAAGATTTATATAGGCATACGAAAAAGACCGTATTTCGACTCCTTCCTCTTCAAAATATATTTAACCATTAGAAAACGAAAACTATGTAAGTTTACAAAGTTTTATAACCTCAATTTTATAATGAAATAGCGTCTATCTAAAATTCTAGTAGTAAGCTCTGAACTTCGTGAAAATATTATGCTAACTTTGATAGAATCCAATCTTTATGAAAACTTGTGAACTGTGTACTTATAGAAATCTCTTGGTACAGTTCTAGCTCAAGTTTTAGCCGAAATGTTGGTTTTATGCTGCAACTTCCATATGTAAGTTTTGCTTTGCCGTTTTGGTTAAGTCAAAAGTAACATTTCTAGAAATCTAATAATTTTAAATATTTATTGAAGTACTGATTTTTTTCACGTATGACGAAGATTTTTTTTTTTTGGATTTGAGTGTAAGGGGGCACTAAAATAGCAAGCTAATCGTATTCGGGAGATGGTTCATTGTGACATCCTGGTGACATAGTACAGTTTCTTTATATTCAATTTGCAAATAAATTGGCAGTTGCATATTAAAAAGTAAAAGTCAGTCTGCAACGATGATTGTAGATTCGAATCCCATTTACGGAAATTTCACTAACTAAAGAAATAGAAGTGTTATTTCTCTCTTGTTTCGTTAAAGTGAGTTTCTCCCTTAAATAGAAAGTGAAAAATATACATAAAGATATATAAATAAATGCAAAACGTAAGTAAATATGCTTATTTACATACAAAAAATAAGTTGAACATAGATGTTAATTCATACAACCCTACATACTATCTGTCGCGTTCCGCAAATTGTTATTCTACACAAGTTTTACTGCAGTTTCATTTAAGTAGGCAAGTAAGAAAGTTTGTTTAACGACGTAAGGTCGAGACGAGGGAATAGGGAATTAAAACATATGTAGATAGATACTTGAAATTTGTTAGCTATGTAGAGGAAAGTTTGTAGACAATTGTCAATTTAACAGTTTATTAAATCTTAAAGCTTTGCTTCCTTATATATACTGATAAGATAAATTTTTCTTATATAAATTTCGTGTTATTGTAGCTTCACGCTATATCCCTATAAAGCAGATAAGGCAGAGAGAAGCTGGGCTAGTGTTAAGACACTCTTTTCCTTAGTAGGAACGGAACGAAAGTGTCGATTATGAAACTTTTCGAATTCTGGATACATTGCGTGTTGAGAGTGAACTCAAAACACCACTTTGCCTCCTTACCAAAGCGAGAAAATGAAAATATTAAATAATTCATTTCCTCGAATGGGAATCGAACCCACAATCTATCACATTTATAGCGCATTAAATTACATAACGAATATTATAATAGAATAGGATATACGTTTCTTGGAACAGTATATGACTCTAAAATTGTAAATGTGATGTTGCGGGTTCGATTTTCACCCTAGCTAGTAACCAGCTCGGTCCATCTATATCCAGAGTAATATATATCTAAAAGTACTCTCTACTTACTCCAACATGCCAATAAAAGGGTAAAGCTATAAAAAGAAATAGAGATCAATTCTTTCCACCTAAGTGAGATCCTAGCTAAGCTTTAAAGTTTTGTTACATGAACTTAAAAGCGTTTTTAGTTCAACAGTATGTATGTATGCATCCTCCTAACACTCAACCTCTAGTGCACTATGTGTTTAGTTTTTGAAGGAGGGCTCTTACAGCGTCTTGGGGACTCTTTGTACTGGAAGTACATTCGATAGATGTCTCACAGACCGGATATTTACTTGTTTTTTTTAGTGTCTAATTTGTGTAGGTGCATTGAGATTTTTCGTTGTAAAAAAAAACCATATTATATTATCTTTCATTTTAGTATTAGTTTTCATTTCTTTTTTTTTTAATTATACAATAAATAAGAGCAAAATAGACATATGAGGCTAAACAGAAAATTATACCTACGAGTACTTGACAAATAAAACAAATATTTGCTCAGAATGGCGATCGAACTCACGACCCCTAATTGTTCTTTACGTATAATTAAAACTTAGCGCAGCGTTTAGCATCTGTAGTGGATTCGACTCCCACTCTAGCGAATGAACTATTTTTATTTTCGCTTTGGTAAAGTCAACGTTTACCAACTACTAAATTACCATAATAGAATACAAGATATTTTATCTAATTTAAAACGTATTCTGCCTCTTTACACATATAATATATCGCAAAATAGATAATGAAAGATAACATAATTATTCATTAAAATAATTATAATGTAATAAGGCGGCAACGGAACATCGAGACGTTAATTAAATGTTGCTTAAAATTAAATCTCTAGGGACTTGTACTGATGTGCTGCTAGTACGATATTTAATAATGTTAAAATGTGAAGTGGGAAAATTTATGTTTATTTGTGAAAATTGAAATGAAAATTATAGCTATATTTTTTTTATAGCAGGTAGAGGGAACCTAGTATTAAGTCACTCCGTTGCTCATTTTCCGTCGAAGCATTGCGTATTGAGTGGCGGAACTCAAGTGCCTTGTTACCAGAGCGATGAAAATATTAAATATTTCATTTTCTCAAGTGAGAATCGAACCCACAACTGGTGTTTTTACACACATTTACATTTACATAATAAAAACATACAAAAACACTTTGTATTAATTAAGTAAATTAATACTTAAAATCCACTTAAGAACTAAAGCCAGACATGTAGCTTGCGTCTGGCTTTAGTAGCTAACTCATATAATTGAAACTAATCGCTGTGAAAGTATGTTTTTGTTTCAAGTTTCGAGATACGGTGCTCAGGTACCTATTTGGCAACAGTACAAGAGACATTAGAATATTGAATTTTAAATTTGTTTTTCAATTAAATTACAAACTTATATAGGTACAGTGTTATTTTTTGTATTTAAATAATGTGAATTCTTATTGCGAACGACTTAATTAAACTTTATTTATATAAATTCATCTATTTAATATAAATATTTACAGTTTTGAGCTCGGAGCTATTGAATGACCTGGGAATAGCGACCCAAGTGTACGCTTCAGGGGCCATTTTAGATTGCAATAACACTCGCCTTTAGTCCTCTAGTTAAATATGGCTAATAAAATATAATCATCAAAACAAACTATAATATGGCCTAGCAAGTTAGCATACTTTTTTTAACCGACTTCTGTAAGAAAAGGAGGTTATTCGACTGTATTTTTTTTTAATTTTTTTTTATTCACCATCATGAGATTTCCATATAGCAGAGCAGCAGGAACGTGATGAATTTTTAAAGCATGGGTGTTGAGTGGCGACATTCAACTCCGCGCTTTGCCTCGATACTAGAGCGAAAAAAGGAAAATATTTAATATTTCATTTCTTAGAGTGGAAATCAAACCCCCAATCAGTCGCATCACATGTTAAGCTTCTTTGTCACGACTGGCTTCTACAAAAATAGTTTTACGCATTATATTTCTATCGTTCATAGTAGTTGAAGAGAACCTAGTGCTTAGTGTTATTTTTATACGTTTTTTTTATCAATATTATTATAATTTATATAGAAAAAATATTTTATACAAGTATATAAACGTACCGTAGTCGAGGGGTGGGCTACGAGACGTCATCGACTCAGCCGACCGATACTAGCCTATTATTAGATCCAGGACAAATGGGTTAATAAATATTCTTCTACTGTTCCACTAAATAACATGTTATAAGCAAGATGATATTATGGGATTATTTTAACGGATTTCTATTTTATATAGAGAATTTTTAATTTGTTTATCTATTCTCTACTCTCTCTCTCTTCTTCTGTCTATCTACGATTTTATCAAATTAGAATATCACCAAGCTATTTACATAATAAGTAATCTATACTAATATAATAAAGCGGAAGAGTTTGTTTGTTTGTTTGTTTGAACGCTAAGATCTCTGGATCTATTGGTCCGATTTACATTGTTTTTGTTTTGTATAAAAGCTGCATTCTTTAGAAGTGCTATAGGCTATATAACATTACATTACACATATAAACTAATATATGTTAAAGTACTTTCTAATTTGACATGTAATTTATTCTGCCATGTTAATAACAACCGTCGCGTCGCTACGCAACCGTTACCGCGACATTTTGATATTCATCCTTATGAAAATAAATATAACAGTCACTTTTAGCATTTTATCTAGATTGAAATTATAGTTTACTGTATAACATTCTAATAAATAATTAAGGAGATGTCACTGATTCGAAATGACCTAGCCTTCGGGCGGCATAGGATGAGTATAACCGACGAGAAAATATTCTTATAGTTCAAGCAGGCGTAGCCGCGTCCGGGTCCACTAGTACTGAGATAAAATGAAACAAAAATAACATCAAAAGTATTACGAAAAAAAATTGACAGCAACACGTTTTTCAAACGAAAAAAGGCGACTATAAGCCTAGTTTATATACAGCGAGTGTGAAAATAAACAAAAATACTTTTTAACTATAACAAGTACGGCACGCACTGAGGCGGGACGATTTGTACGTATTGTCGACGTGACATGCCAGCGAGCAAAAACAAGCTGCGATACGTCCGCCGTGACGGTGCACGGAAACGTACCTGCCCGCCTGTCGTTCGTGTTATGTTGCTAGTACGTTTATAGAGAAATATTGTAAAATATATGGATATTGTGAAATATTTATTTTAGAATTTAAACTGGTATATTATTGTTTTTTTTTTCATAATATTACATTTCAAGCTTTAATATAATTTTAAAGTATGACAAAATGTTTTTTATATATGTTTTTTAAGTTAGGTCTCTGGTTCATCTTTCTAAAGAAAAATGCTCTTTTCAGCTTCATGCTGTATCCCATACATAGCAACCCTGCTGGTTATCTAGTTGAAGTAGTGTAGATTCCATTTAAAGTTGGTCCAGCGTACCCTGCTAGCCAAACAAAAAATTTGAACTAAATCATAATTTTAAGCACATAAACATTAGACTTTCATGTCAATGAAATTAGCTGTCTGCAACAAGATTAGTTATTATGTTGTTGAAGCCTTTTCTAAGAAAATTAAACAAAAGTATAACAATAATTCTATTTTATAACAATAAACAATTTTATTTTAATTTCTAATAATGGTTATAAAAAAATTCACGATTCAATACGTCGTTTATTCTCACAGTATTGAAAAAAATCAAATATCACCACAAAGAATTGCACCCATATCAATTTGAATATATAACGAAACCCAATTGCCTCCAATATATTTTACTAATGAAAAATTCATGACGGAAACACATCTTCAATGCGTATCTTATTACGTGTGTTTACAAATATACATATAAATGACATCCGGGTTTTGTTGTTTATTGATGAAGCGGGAGACATTGAATATGACGATGTAAATAACAAATGAATCGTATAAAGTAATCGGCTTTTCTCTCACGTTTTAGGCTCAATTTCCGTACGTACGATTTTCACTCATATAAAATGTATTATGATAATGTTATTTATGATATTGTGTATTTCTTTGTTTTTATATATGAGATTTGTATTGATTTTGAATTAAAATTATGTCAGATTCTCGTTTAAGTAATATGAATAAAAATAATGGAGAATGAAATTGACATTTGATTGCAGTTGATAGATTATAATTGTTTTGTTATATCTTTCGGAGCCAGTTGTGGAACTGGGTCACAAGCGTGTGAATGTACGGGACATGTTGTGGGTTCGATTTCCATTTGAGGTAATGTAATATCTAATATACCTATACTAGGTTGTCAATTACCATCTCCCTACGTGCTTAAAATATATATTTTTGGGTGAAGCTGAAAAAAATCGGCAGAAAATAGGGAGGGGAGTGTTTTAACAATAGGTTCCCTCTGACTTATCTGCTACATACAAAAATATGTCATTGTTTTTTCATTGCCACTTATAAGTACCTACTTACTGACATATGATTATAATTTTCCTTATTTTCACATATACGCACATTTTCTCATAATAAACAAACCTGTATTTTATAGTCAAGTTTATTACCTTCACACTAGTATTCGACTTGAATCCAATATAGTTGCAAATATGCCTCGCTTTGAATCTAAATGCTTCTGGGTGTTCTGAACCTTTGCAATGCAGCAATCAATCCCTCGAAAATAGAATGTTGCTGAAAATACCTTACAGCGTCATAAACTCCTACGAAGTTTGTATGGAATTTTTGAATATGAAAATTGGTAATAATTTTATCGTGACATTTTAGTAGACCTTTAGAATTCTTTTAGATTGATTGATATACAATAAAAGAATTAAAATTTCGTTCGCCACTCTTTGCTTGGCCACAGCCAATGTAAAAAGTGGTAAAACCTAGCAAACCTAGCATATTCCATAATCATCATGAGCCTGTCCTCGTCCACTGCTGGACATAGGCCTCTCCAATGGCACGCCACTGAGCTCGATCTTCAGCTATTTAATATTTATTTAACCAGAAACTCTCCGATGAAATTAGAACTTATAACATTATTACTCAATAATGGAACGACGTAAAAAAATATTTAATTTTTCGCTTATTCTTAAATGTATTATTATAAAATAATAGTATATTATATGCTTCTTGATGACGCAATAGGAATCCCTCATAACAGCGTTTATGATGTTCGCGATGGCGACTAAAGCCCAAGGCAATATGCTCACGTCAGAGACATGCGTCTTTCAAGATCCACTAAAGTCCAGTCAGTTAATTTTTTTTCATAAAATATTGTTATTTTTATTTTCATTTCTTCGCTATGGTCTCGAGGCATTGAGGTTCGCCACTCATTATGTAATGCCTGTAGAATTTCGGTGGAAAATAGAGACTTAATACTAGGTTCTCTCTGCCCACCATGCTATGTGCGAGATAAAATGAAGTTCAAAAAATTATTAATATAAAATTTTATAATTATATATTTTTCTTGTTTGTATAATATATTGAATGTTTTAAAGATACTATATTTTCTTATTTATAAAAATGTTTGTACTCTGTATCGCCTGCTGAGAAATGTCACTATAATGACAGTGCTAAGTCTAAGGTATAAATATTATAAATAGAATTCTAATAGTAAGTGGAGAAAGTTCTAAAGTGGGAATATCTCCACTTCAAAATAAAAACAGCAAGTTTTTACTAATTTAAATACATTATCCATCATAAAGGCACTTCAGTAACGTTGTATATACCAGTAAAGAGTGCTTAGTATAACGGAATGGCTATGCACATTGCACATAGAATAAAAAGTATTCTGTTCGCGTACTCTTTAGCTACTGCATTACGTGCAGTCGCCTTCCAAGTTTTACATCGGCCCCGGCAAAGCTGGTCTAATCCTCTTAGGAATTTAAAAACAAGTCCGTCTTAAGCGCTGCTGTGAAAAATGTGCAGGACTTAGACCATTTTGAACATTAGGTTAGACAGAAGTGTATACTTGTTTCATGTAAGTATTTAGTACTTAAGTTTTCTAAACAATGCTTAAGTCGTAGTAAATGTAAATAAAGTTTAAGTTAAAAAAATATTTGTTTTTTATAAATATGCAATATGAAGTTGTGGGCGTTGTGATGCAGTTGCTTAAGCGTGGGACTGTACGCGCGACGCTAATGGGTTCAATTACCACTCGGGGGAATGAATTATTATTTATTAATATTTTAATTACTTCGCTCTGTTAACAAAGTAAATCGCGGTGTTGAGTACCGCCATTTAACACGCAATGCCTCGAAAATAAGGCCGAAAGTAGGAAACGGAGAGTCTTAACTCTAGATCCCCTCTGCCTGTTATATGCAGGTGAAAAAAGTAAGTACTAAAGTGTCCAAAAACTAGTAAGTGCTCCGAAGCTTTTAGAACGTAAGATGGTTTAAGCTGTATGAGGCGAAAATTTTCTCTTTTTAGCAGGTTTTAGGATTTTGCAGCTACCATTGTAATGTTTCCATTATTTTTATAAGAAAAAAGCATTTTTGAACTGTTTTTAGCTTTGTATGGGAAGGTTAAGTGCAATGCTCAAAATCTCTAGAGTTCTTATTTATACATATGAAAATTCAACGTTTAAGAAAAAATCCTTTCGTATATTTACTTGTTTAATTGATTTTCCTCTAAAAACCAATTACGAGATACTATAGGAAAATGTATACAACTAATATTTTTTATTTCATCTTCACGCTCTATCCCGCATGCAGCAAGATACGCAGAACAAGAGACTAGTGTTATAACTCTCCGCTATCCACTCCCCGTATTCTGAAGACATTGCGAGTTCAAGCGAAAAAATTTTTTGGAACGAAGTTCCTTACGGCAGGCTTGGAAGGGATAGGGATTTCGCTGCGTGACCGAACTGAAAAAAATGTGATAGTAAAACCGTAAGAAAAATGCGTGGAATAAAACCGTTAAATGAGACGTGCGCAGGCGCGACAGTCTTTCTCCCTCTTTCTTTTCGTTCTGTCATCCCTTCTCGTTTATCTTGTTATTTTAGTGATATATTTTGTTATTTTAGTTGATAATTTGAATTACGATGTATTTTTATTTTAAGTAATTTATTATTTCCTAAAATACTGAATTTCCTAAATACTTTCTTGTACTTAAATAAAAACTAATCAGCAAAATTTAAGAGAAAAATCAAGAAAACCTACATAAAATTGAGCACGACTTTTTTTGCAATTTGTGTCGATTCTACATTAGCCGAAGGAACTTCGTTCCTACCTGGTGTCCCACGACACCACATTTAATTTAATTTTTTTTTCATTTCTTCGAGTGGGAATCGAACCCACAACCCGTTGCGTTTAGAGTCACGACTGGCGTCAACAACAAAATAACAACTTTAAAAGCCATATTTGATTCTTTACAAAATTACAGTTTATATTAACTTATTTTAAGGCTTCTTTAACATAAAGAACCTCAAGGATTTTTGTAGAAGTTAAAATTAAATATTTAGGTTTAAATATAACAGGTACCTATTACACAATACAATAAATGTTTTAGACTAAGTCATTCTAAGTGTATTTTGGGAGCGAGAACTTCAAATGGATTTATTAATTATGCTCTAATTCCTCGAGACGAGACGTCTCTGGACGATATTTCTCAATAAATATTCATGCTAGACTGCTGTGGATTTTCATCGTGGATAGCTATTAAGTACTATTTTTTATTACGAAAATCCGCTAAACGCATGAAATTTCATTTTTAGATCTTTATTGGTATAATAAATTTAAATTAGAGTCGTTTTCTAGTATTTTTTTGTATGGAAGTCGATGGTCTTGGGAAAACGAAATATTTATTTTCATTTCTTCGTTCTGGTATCGAGGGTTCAACACGTAATGGCGGAAAATGGAAAACGGAGTGTCTAAACACTATAATAATAATAATAAATTTCATTATATAAAAAATAAAATAACACATAAGTAAAAGAGAACAGCACGAGAAAACAAGGAAATTGTTGATTATTTTGTCCCTGATTCCATTTTGCATACTCAACCCATTAAGAACTTTCCGAATGAAGTTTGTTTTCGCTACCATTTGCAAATAATGCGAGTTCGTAAATAAGAAAAAAAAAATGAACTTGCTCGTGAATTGACCTAAAAAAAGTAAACGCTAGAGATCTCTCGCAGAATCTAAATGAAAGAAAAATATTACAGAACGGCACATTTGAAGGCGCAAATGATATTCGATTACAAGGGTCGAAATCAAACGGGCCCTGGTCGGTCAATTGAAGCTGAAAAATATAGAATCTATATATGTATACACTAGTGGACCTGAACGCGGCTACGCCCGCATGAACTATACAAATATTTATTAAATATATTTATGAAATTATTTTCAGTTTTCAATAGACAGATGCGTTAAGCAAGCTCATTTCGGGTGACGTTTTCTAACAACAAACTTTGCAAATCGTTGCTTAGCAACGACGGTTGTTATTAACATGGCGGAATTAATTGCATGTCAAATTAATAAGTATTTTAATATATTGATATATATCGAAAATATTACAAATATGAGAAAAAAAAGTACCCTATGTTCATCCCGAGACCCTCAAGTATCTTTATATGAGTATTTTATCACAATTAAATTAGCGGTTTGGCCCTGATTGCGTAAAAGACAGACAGACAGACAGACAGAGTTACTTTCGAATTTATAATATAGGTATGGATATTTACATTATATAAAGGTTAGGCTTGGTTCATACATTTTGATTGATGTTAAAATAAAATTTGTCCATATATTGTATTTGAAAGTGTTATTGTCTATTATACAGAGTGTGTATGGAATATGAATGTCACGTTTGAAAATAAAAGTGTTTGAAAAAGTGGTTAAATAAAAAACAATATTGGTGTTAGTGGAGTTATTTTAGTTGGAACTCGAGTGGACAGACGCGGAACTAAACGACGTCTTTTGTACAACTACTAGCGGACGCGCGCAGCTTCGCGTGCTTATTTGCAACCTTAGGGATGAATTCTAATAAACCATGAAACACGTGTTCAATTAAATATTTTTAAGAGTCCGAATTTCAAATTTTATAAAAATCGAAATCGATTTAAAGATTTTTTCATACAAATTTTCAACCCCTTATTTGCACCCTTAGGAGGAGAATTGTAGAAAACCATGAAACATGTATTCAATTAAATACTTTTAAGAGTCTTAATTTCAAACTTTATAAAAATTGGAGCCCATGTGAAACATTTCTATACAAACTTTCAACCCCTTATTTGCATCCTTAGGGGGTGAATTCTAAAAAACCATGAAACAGGTGTTCAATTAAATATTTTTAAGAGTCTGAATTTCAAATTTTATAAAAATTGGTGCCGACTTAAAAAAAATTCCATACAAACTTGCAACCTCTATTTCACCCCTTTAGAGTTAAAATTTTTCAAAATCCCTTCTTAGTGGATGTCCAGATTACGAAAGTAAACATCTGTCCAAATTTCAAGTTTCTACCACCAGCGGTTACGGCTGTGCGTGCGTCTTACTTCAGTCAGTGAGGACAACTCCTTTTATATATATAGAAGATAGAGAGAAAATGAAATAAATTTATTTCTCTTAATGGGAATCGAACTCACAACTATCGTGATACAATTAATCTCTATCTCTCTTATAATTGAGCATTATGAGTCAAATTATATTTAGTTTCTAAAGTAACATTGTCATGTAAAGTGATAAGCCACCAGCGAACAGTACTTACTTTAATATTGTACATATTTCAAGCAAAGTTTGAGGGTATTCAGCAAGTTGGGATGCTGAAATTAATAATTTGAGACATCCTGATATTAACACACGCTCGTCATATGGATCGCATATGACTAAACTTGTTCCTCGTATCAAATATTTTTTGTTTTTACTTCGCTATATAATACTTATGTTTAAATTAGATACTAATATGCTTCAGGTGATCAGTGGCGTAGGGGCATAAGCGTGGGACAGGTTATGGGTTTGATTTCCACTTGAAAAAAATTTCATTTCGCTCTGGTATCGAGGCTAAGCGCGGTGTTGAGATCAGCTACTCAATACGCAATGCCTACAGAATTCTGCGGATAGTGGGCAGCGGAGTGTCTTAACACTAGGCTTCTTCAGCCTCTGCTAGAAAAGAGGAAAAATATATAAGTAATATTATATGTTATTATTATTATTGCAATATAAGTATCTAATAAATTATTCCACCCTTTGATGTTATTAAAAATGAATTTGTAATAAATAATTTCAATAAATACTTACAACGCAAATGCTACTTTTCAAGTTCCCTCGCCTCTTTTGATGCTCTTTGGAACGTTTTAAATTCATATTTATTTTCTGCATTTGTAAAACGTGATTTTTAT
>JAEBDU010013243.1:0-62826 GCA_016802625.1 Heliconius numata
GTAATTTTGAAGGTACCTTTTTAGGATTCTGTACTTCAAAAGATGAAAACGGAACCCTTACAAGATCAATTTCTTGTCCGTCTGTCCGGTTCTCAAGAATATTTATGTCGAGATTGCGTGGAGGCATTGGGTGGGAGGTCCCTTGCAACAGAATAATACTCGGAACCTACTTGTAAGTATCTTTATAATGTTTATTTAATATTATTCATATAATCTCTCAATAAGAAGACTCATATACAACTATGTTTTTTTCTTATTTTCTGTTATTTTAAGATATGTTTATATTAAAAATATAATGACGCTCACGTATTGATGCTTAAGTCCGAAATTAACTTGGACTTCGAAACTCACTTATTGTTCGGACAGCGGACAAAAGTTTTGCGGCCCATTTCTGAATCAGTTAGGGTCTTATAGATCAAATATCGACATAGTTATATATCTTATATATCTTTATTTAAGAAATGTATTCCCTAATCTATAAATATAAAAAACTTCCTTAACAGAAAATTGGAATCGCTATATAAATAGCTATTTACAATTTTACAATAATACGTTTATCCTGATTATTAAAACTGACTGTATTAATCTTCGATTTGGTATATAATTAATATTATAATTTATACTAAAGTTAGTATAAGTATAAATGTTTTGAAACAACGAGCAAAGGAAATATTTTGCATAGTTTTCAGAGATAGGCATGCCAATAAAACAAATTCATTCACGCGTTTGTGACCCTGAATAGTTGAAAAGTTTTATGTGAATGTACTAAAATATATGTAAATTTTGTAAAAATATAACTAACAGGAATATATTTAAAACATTTTACTTTAAAGATATTATAGAGTAATAATAATTAAATAAACTTTGTCGATATGAAATAATGACGAAATGAAAATTTTGGGCTAAAAAGCAAAATTAAGGATATAAGCCTAATTACTGTAAAATTATTTGACAAGGTTCATTATATAATTTTTTATTATTAAAAACTCAAAAATTGTGATATCTAAGACTAGTGTATTATAACAACATGAGGTAAACAGGGTGAACAAATGAATAAAAGTTAAAAAATATTTTCAATCAAATTGTTTTACCCCTAAAAATACATTTTATATCTGAAATTTGAAATTTCACCCATCACTGTACTTGATTTTTCCCCAAAGTTTATATGGATTTTCTCCGACTAATAGTTTTGTCGAAAATCTCTAACAGAAAGCCGGCTTATTTTCCGCTTAATGGACATATATTTTATTTATCGCGACTGTCCGCATCCGTAAATGCGTCGATTTATTGTATTTTACCTGTTTTAGTATAAGCTTGTGGTTGGTGTTAACAATATTCAATTTATTAATATAATTTTCTTTATTTACCCAAATCCTATCCCTTGTATGGTAGGAACGTTATTTGATGATATGAAAAATTGGTTCACAATTGTACAAATAATAATAATTGTAGGTATACTTATGTACCTACATATAAATCAATATCTTTGGCCTTTTTAATAATCAATTTGCATCCTGCAAACATATTAAAGTGTTATATAATTCCACATATAACCATGATTGAACAAATATATCTTTAAATGTATTATGTGTGCACTGCAGTATATTACTGTCAGACAAAGTCATATTTCAGAATAACAAGCGATCTTTGTTCTTGTCATCATAATTGTGAAAAATTACAATAAAAATATAAGAAAAATATTTTCGATTCGTCAAATCTCCTTTTTAAGTACTAATGTAATATATCAAAGTAGTATTCAATGTTTTAAATTTTCGATTTGCCCCACTAAAACGTTTGTCGCCTGCACCTCGATGTCACGAGGAATTGTGTACCTTCGCTTTTAGCTGCTTATTTAACCCAAGTTAGCTTTTGCAGTTTTCAGGTTCTAGATGCATTATAAATGTACTGTATATTTACTGGTTGTATTTGAAAGTGCTCGTCCTTTTAGATATTTTTTTTTGTTTAAAACATTTTCGAATATTTCTTAGAGTTTGATGAATTAAATAATAATAACTATTAGTATTATGAAAATTTATCTATAAAATTAATAACAAAAAGATAATAATTTAAGCTACAGTAGGTAGCAAATATTTTTTTTCAGCTTCTGCATATTAGGAGAGTCACAGGGACCGCTTCCCACTTTTCTCTGAAGTATAGAGGCATGCATGTTGAGTGGTAGAATTCCACCCCGCACTTTGTCTTGACACGACTTTATTTTCTCGAGTGAAAATCGAACCCACAACAAGACAATTAATAAGACAATTTTAAAATATAGTCTCTTTATAATAAATATATTTTATAAAACCTGATTCTAAATATTCACAAACATAAGAAACACAAATGAGAAAAGTTTGCAAAAATACTCGCAATAAGAATCATTTGTGGGTGAAGAGTTTGTTTAAATAGAATGGCACGTTTCAGAAAATTAAACTGTATTCTTAAGAACACTTGTTACTTGTTTGTAAGTTAAAGAAAACACATGTACAGTTACTTTTAAGCAGTATTACAAATAGTAGTAGATGCCTTAAAATTCCTTAAAATTTTTGTTTTTGTACATACATAATGTATGAAATTGGAATGTACAGTTAGATTACTTACATATATCTACATTAAACGTGTATATTTACAAGTAACTATTCTGCAATATTAGAATATCTTATTTTTAAAACAGAATTCCAATTAAATCAAATCAAATAAGTCTTTTTACAGCCATAACAATGAAAATCTCGTTAAGGTCCAATGAAGTTTATACGAGAATGAAAATCTTAACATTACTTTGTTATCAAATTTCATTTACGACCCTACGGCTTTCTATGAAGATATTTCGTTTCGTGGATTACCACAACATCGCAGCAGATTCAATAAAGCGTTTTTATTGTTCCATCTGTCATATATACCTTAATCTTCAGACGTTACGTTTTAAAAATAAAAAAGTAAAAATTATTCGGAAATATTTTCGTCCCTTCGGGTTCAATCGGGAAAATTCGGTTCGGGGTTCGATCCCACTCAAGGACTGAAACATTTTAATATTTTCATTTCTTCGCTTTGGTTTCAAGGCAAAGCGAAGCGTTGAGTTCCGCCACTCAACATGCAAAATCTCCAGAATTCGGCGGAAAATAGGGAACTGCATGTCATAACACTAGGTTCTCTCTGCCTACCCTGCTGTGTGCGAGATACAGCGTGAAGCTGAAGAAAATGATTTTTATAAATCTTTATTTTTATAAAAATAGATTTTTATAAATATTTTATATAGAAAAAAGTTTAAAACAAAAATATTTTACTTTTCCAGATTTTTTTATTGTAAAAAAGTTCTGGAGTCTTTGTCTGAAGATACCATAATGATGTTCAGAATCGTATTTGGCGGTTTTCTTAGTGATCAATTTGGCGTATCTAACACGAGGGGACTCCTGACGTTGACCGATAGATATCTTATTTCGATAGCGTTTGATATTTGGTGTCGGAAATTGAATAAAGCTTATGCTTATGTGATTCGTCTGGAGAATTGTGTATGTAAGCTGTATTGTAACTTTTATCCTCAATTTGGTAATACGATTTATATATACAAAATATTTCTATTCTATGTTTAAGTTATTGATGATAATATTATTATTAAAATTGTATCGTCGAGATGTGTCCCGGATTTTGTACTTTGCAATACACATACACGCAATTGAAAATGAAATGAAATGAATTGAAAGATCAATACGTTGCGAGCTGAGCGGCGGAACTTAACACCAAAAACCCAACGTTTCCCTGAAATGTGTCATAAGCGTAAACCAAAAGCCAAACCAAAGCGTGAATATATTTAAAATAATCAAATTAGTATTATTTTAGTTATTATTTAAACTAAAAAAACATTATAACATTACCGACGTTATTCTGTCAAATATCGTTCAGAAGTGACGCGTACATTTATCAAATCACGCTTGACCGGATATGGAGACTGAAAATATATGACACTTCGTTATCAATGTTATATGTATTTTCTATTTTTTTTTACACATTCATACAAAGAAGGTGTATAATACATGATATTAAATTCGGCGGCATTCTTCTAGACTGTATTAAATATATTAGCTTTATCAAGCACATAGCAAGGTATAAAGAAACGCGTGTATTCCGACTTCGGAGGTGGAAATACTAGTTAATTATCTTAGCTGAGTCACATAAATTAAGTTTTTATAGTATAAAGAAAGGTTAATTATAGAATAATATCTTTTATTTTGTTAGAACTAAAAGCCATTTTACCTTTTTACAGTGTTTGCCTTAGTATACATATTTCCTTTTTCTGTGAAGGAGTCTTTTCCATTTTCGGGACAGGCAAAAGTGACAACTGACAAAGACGTTTGTAAGACGTTTTGTAATACTAGATAACGAAAGATTACAATTATATATATTTTAACCACGTTTGGAACTCGTGGACTCGTGAACTCCTACAAACATCGTGGTAGTTTCCGTCAGTCAGGCTCAAATCAATAGCGCCCTGTAGTGTCATAAGTTGATTTCGTTATATAAATTGACTGAAATTCATATACTTATCATAACTAAATTTTATTATACTATCAATTAACGGATTATGATGTCAATTCATAATTTATTGCCGTTGATTATCCCCACATCAGCTTTTTGTTTATCAACCGTTGCAATAGGGCCACCATGTATTATTGAAATTAATTATTATTATTATTTTTTAATTGTACATAATTATAATAAAAAAATACGTTATACTTATTTTAGGATATCCTAGTCACTTTACAGTCATTCACGGTTATGATACAAATAGAAATGAAGTTGTATACTTTAGTTTTCTCCAAAATTTGCAAACGTTTAATTGAAGTTGCAAAATACGAAAATTATACGTAATAAATTCAGAATATATTATTTTACATAAAATTTAGTCACTTAAATCGCTTTATTACTTAAATCGCTTTATTATAGTCAAAAAATATTCACAGTGTTCTTTTATTCTTCTACACAATTATAATAGTCTGAAATATAAAAGACTTCCACGTTTCATACTTAAGCTTCAACCATTTATAACAAGGCAGTGAATCCTGATATATGGTTTTTGTAAGTTGGTGCTTTTCATGAAATTTACCTGGTCATATGAACATTTTCTAGCCGTGCCGTTATGTTATATTAACTATTAATAAATTGGCACCCTTGTATTGCTATTCTAGTTACTAATTTTAATTTATTAAGTTGCAAGGCTGAATTTTTCTCTTTTTTAATTTTAAAATAGCCTAAGTTGTGTGGATGTTGTTTGACTATTTCTTAGTGACACACGTCTGTATATTAATAGAAATATTTCTGACTTATCTTTTTATGCACCGCAAAATAAATGTTGGCAACGACAGCTATTAAAGAATGCTTTTTAGCGTTAAGTCCACCTTTTGTGCATAATTTTATTTAAATTAGACCAACAATAAAATATAAATAAAATAATTTATTTATTCTATTATTAAAATTACTGCTTTTATTTTTTCTTCATATTGTCTTTTTTACTAATTCAATACTTAGACTTACATTTGTAATTCAAATTAGAATGAATGTAGATAACTTGAGGTATAATAACATTCTTCCAGACGATTAGGCGATTATTCATTATGGACAAATTATACAATGTTGTGGTGTAAATGACCGTGTCCACAAATAGCTTCATTATCTTTAGTCAAATTAGGAATATCTAAGGAATACATTATTAGTGAATGTAGTTTATGTACGTGTTCTTGGAAATAAGTATTTTCAACTTAATTTTATTTACTACCTTTATTAAGATTATTATTTATAAAAAAAAAAAAAACAACTTATTCGGTGTAACAATCACGTTATCGTCAAGTATTTTTGTTATTTAATTTTTATACTAACTCGTACTTTTTGAAATATAGCAGGAGACGCAGTTAGCTGAAATTTGTCAATACTCTTAATATAATAATTATATCATTATTACCTTTTACGTATATATCGTGTAATAATTTCTTATAAAAAATAATTAATTTTTATTCTTAAATTTTCTGTCCCATTAAAACGAAATATATGGCATCCTGGCGATCATATTAAAGCCGGTAGGTAACATCTGTTTGGAGTCGTTCACTGCGCTGTGCATTCGCTAATTCCATTTAAAAGTTTACACAGAGGAAAATAAATATCATTTCGAATGTACATTGAAACGTAGCAGTAATTGTATTATTCTGTTGTGATTTTAATTATCCAGCCAGCAGTACTTTGGTACTTTTGGTGGATAATTAAATTAAAAACTTTATTTATTTCAAAAATGTGGACATCCTATAAATATTCTTGTTGAAGTTAATAATTATTAATATTTATTTAATTTATTATAATATATGTTTTTTTTTAAGTTTTAATAACTACAGATGTTCTAAAAAAATCCAATATAATGGAGATGACTGTCAAGTAGCATAAAGAAAACTTTTATATACATATTTAAATATAAATTTAAGATTTGCTTACCCCTCTTATATTATATTTTACGTAGAAAATGTTTTAAATACTTTTATATACAATTACAAGGAAGAATCTAAAACAGTATATTTTATTATATAAGTATAAATTTAATATAAATTTCAAAAAGCTTATATAAGGTTGTTGTGGCTCAAGTCAAATGCTACAACTTTTTTAATATCTCGCGGGCACACGCGGTATTATGTCTAATCATGTATATTAGACATGCAATAAAAGATATAAACATATCTTATTCTGACATTTTTCATGAAAAATATAACCTTCTTGGAAAATACAATTTTGGCATAAGAAATAAAAAAATATTATATTATTTTCATATGAATAGAAAACAAATAACTAAATGACGGTAAAACATCAACTGTATATATGTATGATTAAAAGTAGTTTATAAAATATGAACAAAAGTTATCAACAAATATTTAGAAACTTTATTAAGGCATCGTAGGAACTGTTATAACCAGTTAACGTCTAGTGTTAAAGGTTATATAAACCCGGTATTGCACAGTAAACTAAAATAACTTGAAGACTTTTAAGGTTAATAAAAGGCGTCTAAAGTTAATAAGATGGTGTGATAAAAATAAATAAAAGATAAAACATGATATTTTAAGCTTTTCTAGTGGGCAGATAGCTGACGTAAGTAAGAATATTGTAAGTATATCAAAATATCTGTATATGTATAAAATTCTTCATACTACGTCATTTAAATGGTTGAAATTAATAATAAATGAACGGATCTTTAAAATGTTGTTATATTAAGTTAATTAATTATATGATTTCCAATATTTTAATAGAATTTCACTGCGTTGTATCAATTAATATGTGTTATATCTAAAACGCCGGCTCAGTTCGAAAAATATCTGAAAATGTATATATTTTTTTATGTAGTGGGACTTGTATCAGCACTCTTCTAAAACTATTTAATTGCTCTAGCCAATTATAATGGTTTTTAAATGGCTACGTCAAAATCCTTCAATTTGGTGTTTAAGTAAAAATTTAACTACCAATATTAGTAAAAAAACATCTTTAGTTCAGAGTATTAAAGCCTCAAGTCTCTCAACTCCAACTGAACTGGGCCTTTTAGGTACTTAATTAGCATTTGATGGTGTAAACCAATTAATACCGAAATTTATTTACGGAAAGACTAATTGTGTTGGAAAGCTGAGTACGTACTCGTGAAGACTAGGTTTGTTAATGAGTGAACCTCTTAAGAGCTGGAGGCCGGCTACTCTTTTACATTCGTTTCTTATTTATATTTGTAAATATGAAAAAACTTTTACGCCTACGTAATTTCGAATATATTTCTTAAATAATAATAAATAAATAAATAAATAACCTTTTCAATATATCATTGAAAAGATATAAGTGTTTTATTTTCTGTATATTCCTTTCTTTCTCATTATCTTATCTGTAAACGTAGAGAACAGTCACTTGTCCTAAAAATTTCAGCTCTCTAGTACTTATGTAACGAACATTGTCACTACCACTTTCATCGTAAAACAACTACCGCTTCCAGAGTGCATTTTACTTAATATTGGAAAGTATACAATAACAGAGACGATGAGTATTTTCACAAGGAATAAAGAAAATGGAGCTCCTAATGTAAGATGACATGACATAAGTGTATATTTTATGGATTTAGTTAAAATGAAGTTCATTTTGAATTATTTTTCTACGTCCTTTCAGATTTTATTGCTTTAAGGAACAAAGTAAATTAATTACTATTAAAATAAGTATTATATTACTTAATTTACAATTTACAAAACTCATTGGGAAATCGATAAAAAAACTTTTAACTAACAAAATTAACTATAAAATTTTATATCAACACGTATAATGATGCTTTATTTAGTGAAAAATGCAGTTTACAATGGATCTGAAAAGTTTTGAGGAAATGGTGGAAAAATCCGTTCAAACAACAATGGGAAACGATTTAAAAGTAAAACTTTTACATGCAAAAACTTTTATTCTATAAAGCGAAAGTTGTGTAAATTTATTTTTAACGAAAAAATAAAACTACTTCTCAATTTTCTTTCTATTTCTTACTTAGCTTTTCGTCATTTAAGAAATTCGGCTCTCAACTTACCGTCTTTAAATATAATGCGTGTCGAGTGGCAGAACTCAACGCCGCTCGTTGTGTTCTGGTCTGGTTACAGACAAACGCTGTCCCACTTCCTAATTATTTAATACTTTTAAATATAAGCCATAGATCTTATTATTCCCGCTAAATTAAAACAATTAGACAAATGAAGATTTAAAGAGTAAGGCTTCATTGGCAGGAAATTTTCACGTATCACATATTATTTATGTAGGCGGCGCCGCGTTAATAGTATTTGTACGGGCCGAATGTGCCTTATAAATTTTGCACCGTTTTAATTCGTTAACTCGAAAACCCGCGGAATTGTTCTGGTTAAAATTTAATTTATTGTACACGGCTTGGTTGAGATTTTATTTGCATTTATGTTATATCACTCTCCGCTTTTATTCTCTATGTGTTTTGTCTTTTAAGTCAAATGAGTTGTTATACTTTACGTTATCTCTTATTATAATATTATCTTATATTAATATGAAATAATATGTTGGTTTCTATAAAGCTGGTGGTTTTTGTTTCGCTCTCCGTTCGGGAGAATATTTAGATTATTTTCATTTCTCCGGTCTGTTTAGCAATATCTCGTAATCAGGTGAAAAACGGGGTGTTCTGCAACTAGATTCCTTTTATATTACCTCTGCTATTCTCCTGATAATGTATGAATACAATAAATATGTCGTATTTTCAATGTTTCGTGGTCATATTAGAAATATTTTTAATATGTTAGCATATCAATATCGCATGCTGCACCAAATTTCCATATCAATACAAAAGTGATATAAAGCTCAAATCAAATGGTTAGCTATAAGTAATACTTTTATTTTGTTATATTTGTATTTCAAATATTCTATTGGGGAGGTCTACTTACTATAAATTGGAATATTTTGCCCTTTGATATTTTTTCACGAAATGGACTTGAAACAATCTTCCTTTAAATTAAAATACAACTTTTCGTAACCATTCATCCTGCAATTTTTAATCAATACACTCTCTCGGTTATTTTGCTGTTGTGAAAAACAAATAAAAACAGAGTATAAAAATGTAGTCTAATATTGAAACCTATAACATTTATGGCGCTTGCTGTATTTACTTGCGGAGATAGATTTTTTTACGGTACTAACAGAGTGTAAGTTAACTTATATCACATAAAAAAAGTATTGTGGCAAATAAATTATTAATATTAATTAATATTAATAACATAATATTAAGTTTCATTTGAAACTTGCGACGCCTTTATTGACAATTGAGGCCATCTTGGCTCAATTGGGACTACCAATGATTGTATCAAATCCCATATGGGAAGATATCTATTCTATTTTATAATACTAGCATTTCCTTATTCTTAATATATAAGATCAATTGTTAAGTTTAACTTACAAGAAACTTAATATTTGGAACCTTCGAATTTAATCATTCATTCAATCCTTTAAAAATCTAATCATTATTTTATTACACTTCCAGTATTGCTGATATTATTGATTTATTAATAAAATTAAGTTAATTAATTTATTATTAATATAATATTACTAATATTATAAATATAAAAGTTTCAGTGGATGGATGAATCCACTTTCATGTAAAAATTACTGACGCGATTTAGATAAAAATTAACTGTAATATAGCTTATATAACAGAACAAAGATTTTGTATTATATAACAATGAGTTTAAGCAGACAAAACCGCACATGTGTCATTAGTTCGTTTTATTAACGAATCAATATTAACTAAGGTAAAGTAAGAGTGTACCAAAAAAAGCAAAATATTAGTGTCTTTGTTACAACTGTAATCGAATTTAAGGTTCCCATTAGTTTGGGGCCGTATCCGTAATTTTATTGTACCAAAGCTTCGTTATCTCGAACTAACGTCATTTTGTTGATTTATCATTGGCGTAGGTATTGTTAGTAGTTTTCTTTTATTTTTCTTTTTATTAAACCAATCCCTCTATGTAAGAGAGTAGGCAGAGGTAACCTAGTTTTAAGACACTCCATTATCCACTTTACGTGAAATTCCCGAGACATAGCGTGTTGTGTGGCGGGAATCTCGCTTTGTCTTGTATGGTTACCAGAGCGAGCAAATGAAAATATTAAATTCATTGCCCCAGCTGGGAATCGAATCCACAACCATCGCGTTCATAGTTACACGCTGTGCCTACATAAAATTATATTTCATAGGCTAAGAATATAGAAACTAGGCTATTTTTAAAACTTTCCGACCTGTTTTACAGAAAAGTGCTATTATTTAAGTTGATAAATACCCCTTTTCGCCAACTTTTTTAAGCATCCCAAATTAATTACTCCGTAAAAACTTTTTGTCCAAAGCTGTTAACGAGACCAATATCTGTTTAAAGTAAAAATTATAAAATTTAAAAATAGATGAATAGAAAAAGTAGTAGAAGAATTTAGCACGAAGTAAATCTTACAATACAAATAAAAATAAATCAACTTTAAAAGTTGTACTGCCTGTTGTCCCATGTATACCCTGTATTTGGCACGGAACCGTCTGTGGACGACTCCGACTAGCACTTGAGTTTTTAAAAGACAGTTCAATCGTAACGTAGAGTAGAAAGAGGGAACCTTGTGATAAGTCATTCAATAATAGATTCACATAACTTGTATACTTCCGCTATATACTTCCGTTATAAACTATCGCATAAAAAAAGCCTTGAACTCAATATATAACATATTTCCTTGATCAAAATCCTCGTACAGTACTAAAGTAAAAGCTGGGCTTGTAAAATTTTCGCACTTGTGTTACGCAGAGATAAATAAAACGTGCCTCATGTCAGTAGACTCATAAAGCTGACGTCACGTCCGTCGTTATTGCTCGAATTTTTTCGAAACCTCCACATACGGTAATAAATCATAGCCTTTATAGGAATGATAATGATCAAACTCTGTACACCATGCGTGACGGTATTTACAAACTATTTCTAATGGGAATTAGGTCTCTTTTTAATATATTCTAATATTATATACATATATAATTGTTCTTTTTTTAACCTCATATATATAAATATAGACATAACTCTCTGCTTTCCGCCCGAATCCGATTAAGAAAATGGAATTTAACGCCGCATAGTGCCGTCGGTCGTAACATTTGTATTATTTGTCTTGTAGTAGTACTAACTTTTGTTGCAACTTTTTTTTTTATTTTACAATTTTTATAAAAATATATACCTCTGATAAGTGCAATGATAATTTTAAGAAATATCATTACAATTAGTATGCATATTAACGTGAAATGAAAATCTTATCTCTAATTAACTTTTATGAAATGAAAATATTATCATTGTGGATCAAAAATTGCAGGACAGTGCCTTCATCCAGAAAGAACAACAAGATTTTCTCGCTTTGAAAGTTTTCATAAAAAAGGATATAATAATACTGGTGTATTTTTCAGAAAATTTCTTAGTAATCTTACCGAAAGAATTAATTAAATTATATTTTAGATACTATAATCTACAGGTATATTTAAGTTTTTGTCCCCGTGATCCCTGCCAAAATACAATTAAAATTTGTGTTACTGAAAACTGTTTATTCTGTCATGTAATGTAATGGCCTCGCCTGAAAACACCTCGCTGAGTAAACGATAAAGTGATATGCTTACAGTACATTTATTGGTCAAATATTATTGCTTAGCAGCAAATATATTGTCAGTCTGTTTAAATTTTAAAAATGTCAAATATAAAAATGGTCTTCTTATTTCAAAATATTTTTGTGAGGTCGTCATGGCGCAGTGGAACAAACGTGAGACTGTGGGTTCAAATCAGGGGAATAAATAATTATTATATAGTTCCGTCACTGAACTCGCAATGCCTCTAACATTCGCCGGTCAGTGGGAAACGAAGTGTCTTTACACTAGTTTCCCTCTGCCTTCTCTGCTTTACGGGATAAAACGATAAGCTAAGAATAAAATTGTCAAACAAGCTTTATAAATATATAAATATTTTTATTTACGGCCTACTGTCCTTCTCTTTGTAAAAAAAATCTGCATTAATATGAATCTTAATATAAATTCTTCTAATCTAATGTTTATAATTAAAAAGTATTTCTAAAACATAAAATCAACCGCTCTAAGTTTTCTCTTTGAAAGCTCCCTTCAAACTTATCAGGCACTGTAGAGACTTTATCTCCAGTGGCTCATGGCTTTAGACTATAGATGTGTCTAACAAAGGCAGTTCAGGTATCTTTAGTCGACGTGATTTCATTTTTCATTAATTTCAATGTATGTTTTATCTTCTTTCACGGTTCGGGAAATTTTACTGGTGTTTTCTGATTAATGAGAAAAAAGGCCTTATTATTTTTAAGTAGCCAGTTTTTTTTGCCAGCCAGCCAGCATTTTTTGTTAAGTTGATTTTACGTATTGATGGCGATGTAGAGATCTTTTTCTCTATTTTCCAATGTCTATTTTTTATGTATGTATATTAAACGTCATTATTTAAAATATTCACTCGATTTGATTTACAAAAAAGAATTTACATATTATAACAACAGTAAAATTTAAAAATTATTGATTTTTGATAAAACAATGAGTCTATTGTATTTCTATATTTATATTTAAATACAAAACAAAAGAACAATAGGTACTTACTACAACCACCCCTGTACGGTGGAATAATGTCTCATTTACGTATATGGACATAAATTCAAACATTCTCTAACTTTCCCCGTCGTACGCAAACTTTGAGGCGGCTACAATAAAACGAATTATATAAGTTACAAAAGTTTTCTTTTCCCCTGTATTTGGCTCAATCACATTATTATGAGATTTTGAAAATAATTATTTTTTTTTAGTAACACTTTTTTAATATTGTTACATGGGTGTGACTGTAAGTCGACGGTTGTGGATTCGATCCTCACTCGGGGGAATGAATTATTATTATAAATATTTTAATTTCTTCGCTTTGGCACTAAGGCAAACCCTCGGCCACTCAACACGTGATGCCTCGAAATATTCGGTAGAAATTGGGGAACAGAGTGTCTTAACACTAGACTACCTCTGTCTACCCTGCTATATGTGGAAGCGTGAAGCTGATTATTATAGTAACGCCAATGTAAATACGTATTGATTTATTTAAAAAGTCTATCGTATTTCAATAGACTATTGTGTTATATGTTTACTTGTTATTTTTACTAATTAGAATTTAGCTCGATGTTAATAAGTAGAATAATAAATACGGCCATATTAATTAATCTATTGATTTTTTAATAAATACAACTACCCTCTATTATATCGCCACCCTAAATAAAGAGAACGCAAAGCTTCATAATAGCTACCTGCCTATGTTATGGGAGCTTTTCAATTTAAGTAATTTGCCTTGATGGACCATTCACCCGCGTTTTCCCCTTATACATGTATTTAATATATTAAAACCTCGAATTATGGCTTTCACCTAAGACGATAGCTGCTTCGTATTTTACTCAAAAAAATCACGATTGTGATTTAATGAAAAAACTAAGTATTTCCTATTTTCTACCTTAACAGACTTTATGAATCAACTATAAAAATTTCATGAAAAATTTAATTAGTATAAATTTGCACTAAAACAATTTTTCCAAATTATGAATTTTAAGCGGTTGTTAACCGTTTTCAATTTATCAGTCGTCCGTCCTTTCGTCGCTCGCTAAATTTATGCTGCGAGCGTCTCGTCTCGGCGTTAAGATAATTACCTAGATAAACTGTTAGAGATCATTTTTGCTTCTCTACTGAAGATTTTTCCTGAGTGACTGCTAGTTGATAGTTATGTTTGCAAATCATTTTAAAATAATATTCTTACCAAATTCCTATTGAAACTTCTAGGTAAAACATATATGTATTATTTATTTAATAACATATAAAAAATACAGGTATGTTATTAAAAAAATATAAAATATAGATAAAATGTAATTTAATCCATTCGTAAGTATATCCTCAATCATCCAAAAACATTATTTATAAGCGTGAATATTCTGTTATAAAAATCGTCCCAATATGAAACAAGAGCCTTTATTTATTCATAAAATTGAACTTGCTCTTTCTAAAAATTACAAAATGGAAAAAATATAAGTACATTGTTTCATATAAAGAGATTAAGGTGGAGATGTGACAGCTTAGCGTTCCCCATACGCTACTTGAAAATGACGTAAAAATTATATACTACGTACGAAAATCGGCTTAGCAAGTGTTATGGGTACAGAAAATGTGTTTTTAAGGCTAAATGTGTTTTTGCTGAACGGAAGCTCCGCGAGCTTGCCAGTAATCGAAAATGTTTCGTTATTTAGACTTATAAAAACAATATAGGAGAGATGTGATTTGAATTTTTGGTTTTTTTTGTGGTTTTTTTATTGTGTTACGTGTCATATAATACGTATGTTTTTTATTTGAAAAGTTTATTATGAGTTGGTAACGTACGATCTTAACATTTTTTATTTTCGTGTGGTTCTAATCAAATTTTGTTAAATAACTGTTTATTAAAAAAAATTACTGGGATAAACTGAGTTAAGTGTTAATACTAATATTAAAATATTAAAATATTTTCTTATTTACATTTTTATTTATAATTTGAATTTTCTTTATTTAAATATATGTGAAATAACCTATATAATAAAGGAATTATATTATAATAGCCTGGTTTTCAGAGTTTCAAATTTAAATCACACAAATCCTCTGCGGTGGCGTCGGAGTATGGATATTTTGGTATTTTCGATTGACAGTAAATTGGTGAAATTATATTCAAATTAGTTTGGTCATTTAAATTTAACGTGACTTAGTAGGTATTAGACATGCATATTTTGAAGAAAATATCATGTTCAATAATGGATACTTAAGTTATGAGCTTCACGCTATATCCCGTACATAGCAGAAATGAAAAAAATATTAATTTTATTAACTCTCCCGAGTGGAAATCGAATCCACAACCGTCGAGTTCCGAGTACCTCATCCCTTTCTGTCACGACGGTCATGTTAAGTTATGAGGAAGTGTTGTAATAATAAGCTTCGTCTATTTTTAGTACAATTTGGCAGAGACATGCCACGTCCTTTTGTGAGAGTCACAAAGGCATAACTGAGATAACTTGTTGGAGAGTTATATATAAATAGAGGAATTTACTTATGAAATATTGTTCTCTATATAACTAAATTACGACATGAAAAGACTCAAGTTATCATATTTTAAAAAAATAGCTTCACGCTCTATTCCGAATGGAGGGTACGCCGAGAGAGCCCTAGTGTTAAGGTACTCTGCTCCCCATTTTTCACTGAATTCTGAAGGCATTAAGTTGAGTGGCAGAACTCAACGCCGCGCATCACCACTAGAGCGAAGAAATGAAAATATAATAAATATTTTTTTTATTCAGGTGAGAATCAAACCCACAGCATCCATGCCTCTGCGCCGCGAATGGCCTCTTTCTACTTATATTTAGATTATAAAAAAAACCGCAAACGTAAAGTAAACGTATTGAAATCAATTCTATTCAATAATTTTTATTTATATATTCGAGTATAAATATTGATTGACGTATGCGGCGTAGTAGGAGTGTGCTAGGCTGATCCTGATATTTTTTTACCTATTCCGCAAAATATAAAATATATAAATAAATAGACGAATAATAAATATATTTCATTATAACCCTATAATAATAATAATATTAAAATGGAATGATTTTCAGAAAAAAGAATATATAACTAGCGAAAACTTTACAGATCCCCTCAGCGTGAACTAGCTGTAAGCCTAACATGTTTTATTATACAAAAGAGAAAAAAAAACCTCTGAAACTACGTTGCCTACTAATAAGTCAGTATAAATAACAAGTAATTTGCGGCTAGGTCCGGCGAGAACCAACAAAGAAAAATAAATTTATATAATAGGTCCATCATTCTTGCCTAGAGCTTAGATTAACTAGTAAAGCAAATAAGAATACACGAAATACTAATATTTACGAGTATTTCAGGGAATGTTATAAATTTGTAATTAACAAACTTACAAAGATTGTAAATTTTACTTTGATTAATTTCAGGTTACTTTGCTCATATTTTGTTCCCTTGTGTCTGTATTTTCCTTAATTGATTATATCAGTGTTAAATAATTATAGAAGATTCGATATTTTGCAAAGAAGCTTAACAGAGTTGTTGAGGTAACTTATCCGCTAAATCCCGGTTAGTTATTTTTTAGCTCTCTTGAGTATAACAAACATTATTTTAATAATACTTACATTTTTCTTTTATTACATTTGGATTACTTTTGGCTGTAGAAAATTTTGCTTCCACTCTGTACCCAGAATCTTGTTTCGCATTCTACGAAGTATATTTCGAAATTTAATGACTAACACGGACTTTTTCCATTATTCTTTTCTGTGTTATTATAATTTTGTTTTTTTTTACAAAGTTTTTTTAATCAGTCCATAGTCAACTTTTCCAATAACGTTGGCAAATGAATATTTTCTAAAGCCCATTTCGTATATACGAATAGAGAGCAAGTAGTAAAAGGCAGCAGAGGTCCCCCGAGAAGTTAACGCGAAAATTTTATAATGTAAATGACAGGTATTGAGAGGCACATATACGTTCGTGTTGTAAATAGATTGAAAAGTTGATTTATGTTTTCCAGATTTGGCTTATTGAATTTACATGTTACGCACGACGTTTTTATTTACTCCCGTATGTTTTTGTGCGTCACATTTAGTAAAGAAATCAAACTTCGATCTAAATAGCTTTGTTTTAATATTTTTACCATCGTTTCCATAAAATCATGAATAGAATTTTCCTTTTCATTAATTGTATACCTATACATACTAATGAGGCCAGTGGTGGCGCAGTGACACAAGCGTGGAACCACTCGAGGAAATGAATTATTTAATATTTTCATTTCTTCGCTCTGATGGCAAGGCAAAAGCGCGGCGTTGAGTTCCAACACAATTCGGCGGACCGAGGGGATCTTAACTAGACTCCCATTGCCTACCACATGCGGGATAGCGTGAAAGTGAAAAAAAAATCATTCTACATTTTTTAACTTTCCCCCAGTTCTCTAAATGAGTTCTTACGTGACAACGTATTCAGTGTGCACTCAGCGAGTCTAATTACTGCACTCAAACGCTCCGGTGTCCAATACAGCGTGTGCTCTGGACGGTCGCGTCAATTTCACGCCTGCGTGTTTATATTGCATGACCATTCCCGATGGATGGAGGGCTTTGCGAAATTGATTCATACATTATAATATATGTTTGCCTAATGGCGTTGGATTGGATTTTCTATGATGAACGTTTGTTGATTCTAAAAGACAAGGCGAAGTTTTATAGACATATTTACTATACTATTTGATAAGTAATTTTCATATAAAAAATAACTTAAATAAAAATATTAAGCGATTCAAACTGAAATTATGTAAAAAGCTAATGAGATGAAGACAATAAAACTCAATTACACTAATATACATGCTGATACTTTATACAAATTTGTTTTAAAGTAATGTAATTATGTAAATTTACCTATTTCATATAATTTGAATTGCTAAAACAATTTTATATCTTGTATATTATAATTTCTAAAAGAACCGCAAGGGATCGACTATTTACATACACAATTACACAGTGAGTATTAAGAATATTCTAAATAGTCTCCGAAACCTCATGCATAATTCAAGCTTACATAATCATCATTTTATATAATAGTTCATTTCAGTGTTTTTATTTGTTTTTATATTATAATTTATAAGTACCACGAATGTAAATATATAAAAAAAACTGAGAATAGAGAGATAAACAAAATTAAATTGATTACTAGCAACATTTATCGAATAACCAGTAAGTATGTGTAACATAAAAGAAAAATGAATAATAAAATGCCTTCTAACATTCTTATGGCAGCCGATAGCACATTGTCAACGAGTGTGAAGCTTTTAAGATAACATAGGAATCGACGCGACAACAAGTTCCGATAGAAGTCACAGGCGTATTCAAATTTTATGGGTGTATATATGATTCAATATTATTCAATATTATTTTGTGTAAATAGAGAGTTTCATTATAATTATAATAGCACAAATTTTCTCAATGCTAAAGATCTACCTGGCGAGACTAAACAAGAAAATAATAATAATTTGTTAATATTATACATATTGTAAACTTAAGGGAAGCCCAATATAGTAAAAATCTTACAATTTGGTATTTGATAATGATGTGATTTAGTTGACAAGCATTCATAGTAAAAACATTCTAATTAACCCTATCTGATTAAATCTAAGGTTTGACCTAACATTTATAATGTCTGAAATAAGCGAAAAGTGTAAAACCAAGTGACATTTCACTCCTCCGCATCATACAATAAATGCGTGAAGGTGACGATAAATTAAACTATAACCAAGGCAATTTAAGAAATGAAACTATTTTTTATGTATTTTTTTTCTGTTTATTTTACTATATTTAGTCTGTATTCTGCATATAACAGGAAGGCAGAGGAAACCTTACCTTAAGGCAGTTGGTCCCCCAATTTCCGCGTAATTTACGAAACATTGAATGTTCATTGGTTTTGTCTTGTTACCAGAGCAAAGAAATGAAAATAAATCATTCCGTTGAATGGGAATTGAACCTACAACCGTCACGTTTTCAATCATTTGACTGTAAAGGCGACGTGACTTACACCTGCTCTACGACGCTCGCGTAAAACAAAATGTATTTTTATAAAGAATCTGCAGTAATTTTATATGAGACTATAAACCCAAATGAAATGTAACACATTAGATTTATATCTAAAGTTAAGCCTGCGGTTACATATGTTAGCAAATTTAACTTAAAAGTCTCATTTACGTTTACGGGGGATGACGACGCATAATTAACGTAAACGTAAACGAATTCTGAATGTTATATTTTTTTTTATTATAGTATGGGAAAGTATTTTTCGCGAAATATATTTATAGTATGAAGTGTTGATATTAAAAAGTATCATCATTCGAATATGCTACAATGTTTTCTTGGAAAATAAATATTTATTTTATTTAGTTGCGGAAAATGTACTTACGTCATGATTTCAAGCCTATTGCAGAGTCTCTAAGATTTAAGGTGTGAAATGTAATAAAATTTTCGACCACTGTATTAATTTGGGTATAAAGAATTTTGCAGCTTTGGAGATATTTTAATTTGTTAAAATCATAGTTAATATTGTGAATAATCTAATTCTTTCATTTTATTAATTGCTGTAAGTTTAACAAAAAAATATTTTTTTTTAACTTCAAACCTGCAAGTATACGATATTACGCACTGCCGCTGCTCTCTACTCCCAAACTACCGCGGGGCCTTAAATTAAGTTAAGAAATCTAATTTAAGATTTTAGACTTATTGCGTGTAAAGAGTCTTACCCAAAACCGCGTACTGTTCTACCTATGAAATAATTTAAACATGAATTTATCCTTGAGTAGGGATGTTACTCAAAATCACCACCAACCCTTAATTTTGGGTTAAAATAAACCAACATGCAATACAAAAGCAAACATCCCTACACTACTGTGACACTACGGGTCAAACACTAAATCAAGAAACCAATCAATCACAACATAATCAATACAAACTTAACTAGGACACGAGGGCGTGTAAGAAAAACTATCTATTAATATTTTATATAGAATGATATATATGTATGTTTCTATGTAAAATATGATATATTCTCTAGAATGATATATATGTTATGCCACCTTCATACTTTCTGTCAATTTGTCAAATTCATCTGTCTTCGTTATCACCATATTCTATGGTTTGATTCAATATAACAAGAAGGTGGGAAGTATAGGTGTATTAAATCAAAATTACTCGTACTATATGTATAGAAGCGTATGTGGTGAGTACATTTATGTATTCTTTACTTATATATAAAACTGTAATTCATCGCTGTCTGTACATGGAAGATATATGAGAAATTATTTGTTGGAGCCACCTATTAATGTCATAGAACCCAAAACAAAGATTTTTTTTTTTTTGTCTGTTCGTTTGTTCACGTTAATCTCAGAGACAGCTTCACTGATTTAAATGGAGTTTTCACAATTATATTTTAACTAATTTTCCTTAACATTTAATGTTTGTTTTATTTATATCAATTGGTTTAAAAATTAAAAAATTAAGTCAATATAAAGATGAGAAAATAAGTAAGGATCGCTAGTGTATGATAGAAGTGGGAACTCGAGTAAAAGTTTGCTTAAGCGTATAATAACTCTGCTTTACTTTACTGACTTAAACTGTTCGCAGTTCGCACTAACAAAGATTAGCGTTTGCAAAGCTTTTATAAAATAGTGATAGTATAGGTAATTATTAATTATTTTATTGATAATATTACTTTAGTTATTCTACAATTTTTTTTATTAATAGTATCTTATTTTACGTTTTTTCTTAATAAGTTTAGAAATTATTATAAATATTTCAATTTAGTTACTAAACTATTGGAAGATTAAAAGGTATCGTACGTTTGTTGTTTCTTTCAAAAGTATAGAAATGCCTCACAATTTTTTAGACAACAAATATTTGTATGTACGAATATACGATAAAGCCGATTAAATTTTACGTTTTTATTATACCGTTGTGTTTTGACAATTCTGTTTTTTGTAGAAACCGTTTTCAATATTCGAATTGAATATCTGTTATTGAGAATGTAAAATGAAAACAGTATAATAAATATTTCATGAAGCTCTTTATTATATAAGCAAATATATGTTTATACTTCGTAGATCCGCAAATTTTGACTTTAGAATATAAATTTAACTTAAATTAAAAATTAAATCAGCTTCGTATCTTGCACATAGCAGGGTAGGCAGAGGGAACCTAGTGACAAAGATATAAGACACTCCGTTTCCCATTTTCCACTGAATTCTGCAGGCATTAGATACCAGAGCGCAGAAATGAATGTATAAATTTAAGTAAATATTTCATTTCTTCGATTGGGGATCGAACCCACAACCAGTCGATTATGCACACTTTGTATATTTTACCTCATTTTTCGCATAGATACATTATGATAACCTTTGATAAAATCACTGTTCTATTCTGCTTTCATATCATAGTTAATGAATGTTTATATTGTTTTAGCACCAATGCGCGACAGTCAATACTTCAAATTCTTGTTATAATTATCTGATAAGGTAATCATACGCCTATGTATATGTCAAGGACTATTTCATTGCAAAAAAGATAAATGGGGTTTAATCCTTATTTATCTACAAAATGAATTATTTTAACCTACATATTATATATATATTATCGCGACAAAGCTGGATTATTTCTAACTGTCCGGTATTTGTAATTTAAAATTACACTGTGTAGAATAATTATGAAAATAAATTCTCAATACTATTGAATAAATAATTGGTAGGAATTCAATATAAAATATGAAATAATGAAAAAAATGCTAGCCTCAGCTTTACACTGTATTCCGCTTATAGAAGGGTGGGCAGAGAGAACTTAGAGTCCAAAAGTGTCTCAGATAATCAAATTGATAGATTTTATTGGGAGCAGAGAATCTTAACATCAGGATCCCAGGTTTCTTCCACCAACCCTGCTATGAGAGGAGTATAGCGTGAAGCTAAAAAAGTACGACTGACTGAATATCTGTCAAATATTTTGAAATTCAATTTTTTCATCCTTAAAGGATACAAGATAATTTGAACAATTTATTAAAAATTAATATAAAAACATTACAAAATGACATGACATCGCATTCCAGGACTAAAACGGTCGAAAGATCAAATTATAATATCCTAATTTGATGGTTACTGCCGCCACCTAATATGATAATAGCGGGTCCGGAATTGTGCCCTTCGCGAGATTCGCAAACTTGCCTAATATAAAAATTAATGTTAGATTAAACGAATCCAATATTCTTTAAGTGTCTCTACTGCGTTCAACTTTTTATTTAAAACTTAAATTTTCTAAATTATTACTTTTGTGGATCATTTCTTTAAGTTTTGAGATTTTTTTTTATCCTATATCTTATAAAACAAAGTCGCTTTTCGTGTCTGTCTGAACTTTCTAACTCTTCTTCTTCTAAACCACCCAACGGATTTTTATGCGGTTTTCACCATTAGGTCGAGTATTTCTCAGGGAAGGTTTATATATAGTTTATTATTTGTACATTCTTATGTAAATTAACATAAATACGATAAATGTGTATAAAGTCCTACCCGTTGAGACACTTTCGCGCATGCGCTGCTTTAATGGTAAGTACTACATAAAAATAATATACTAGAGTATTATTCCTCTTAAAAAGATCTACAAAAAAGTCCGCGACAGCATATTTTTATCTTTTAAGGATAACGTGTAGTGATCATATTTCTGTCTAAAAATAGTAATTTCAATATATTTTTTATTGTGAGGGATATTTTTCCATAATGGTATTAATCCTTATCCTTTAAAATACTTTATTAATTTTCTACGTTAAACGAAGATAAAATTTGCTTTTTACACTATTTCGAAATTGCGAATAATTTTAGAGAAAAACGCGTTTAATTGTTGACACATCCCGCCGTTGACACATCAGCTGTATGTTACTCAAGTTTCACTTATCCCTTACTCTCAGCATATAAATAAGTATATTAGTTACGTTGGCCATTTAATGTAGATCATACAGTTATGAAAAGACAGTTCTTTTACTGTTTTTCATTTTAATAAGTACTTTAGAAGTTGTTACAATATCAAAACATCCTTGCTGCGAAACGCGCCCTGCGACGTTTTGCTTATACGAGCGCGTCATGAGCAGTCATCGGTGGTTCAGTGGTAGAATGCTCGCCTGCCACGCGGGCAGCCCGGGTTCGATTCCCGGCCAATGCATTCTATTTAATTTTCCTCACAGGCAGCCACGTAGTGCTTGCTTTTCATCAGGGACAGAATACCCTCTTCAGCATTAACCACAAGCTCGAAAAAAAAAACCCGCCTGCCTTTATAGCAACGAAGATTTAGATGCGTTTGCACGTATTGGATAATTGGAGTTGAATGTATTATTTCAGCGCGATATATTTGGTTTTGATATTTTTTGTAGTAGTTATTAGTAGGTAGACTTTTGTTTATAATTTCTTCCGTTTAAAAATAGTCATTTAACTATCTAAAAATAGTCGTTTAAATATATTTTAATAAGTACTTGAAAAGATTAGTAGCACAGATTTAAAATTACGGTACCTACTAAAAAATCCTTGCTGTGTAAAACAATTAAAAAATCCTTATTGAAACTACGAAAATGCGGGTTGCATTAGGGTATAATTAATTTTCACATTATCTTAAGTGCTTTGCAAACATACATTATATGAATAATCCAGTAGTAAAAGCGGGCGAAGCCGCAAGGGGGTCGCTAGTAGGTTATAAAAATGTAATTAACAACAGAAAATAATATTGTATTTATTTAGTAAGTAAAACGATGATATTAATAATTAAAGTCACGAGGTAATTTTACATATACTTAAATTAAGGAGCCTTCTATTATTTTTTTCTGTTCCTATTCTGAAATGAATATATTTTTGATAATTTGTTGAAATTAGTAAATGAGTCGATTTCTAAAATATAATAATAAAATTGTGAATGCTGATAAATTTCTAAAAGGATAAGAAATCGAAGATGATCAATTTGTTGTGCGTTGAATTTAGTTTATTTCACACCCTATTTGTCTATCATTCTGTCTCAACACCACGGCCATATACCTATGTACCATATTTTACTATATTAAATAAAATTTTAATTATTAATATCTAAATTGTTTTAATAGTCAATTCAAGATTAGCAGGCAAAGGGAATCTGACTGCCTTGTCATGTGCGGGTGAGTGTTAAGAAGCTTCATTCACATTAAAACACTTCCGTTCGCCATTTTTTACCGAATACTGAATTGGCGGAACTTAACGCCACACTTTGCCTCGTAAACTACTTTATACTATTTTATAGCTATATAGATATTAAATTAAGAAAATATATTTAAATATATTCAAGAATTTAAAAGTAATGACTTTCTGTATAACTTTACTTGTTAGATCACAAAGTTGACAAATGCTTAAATTGAAAACGTCCGTCTTCTAAGTAAACATTTATATTTTATTGTTTCACTTGGCTTCTTTTGGTGAATTATTAAAAGTTCTTCAGTGACTAAAATTTATGAAAAATTAAACACGCTTCAGTAGAAACACAAGCGAAGGAATTATTTGATTAAATTTTTATTTTGAATGAGCTTAATTTGTTTTATTTGTTGTCTTTTCTAACGTCCTGTGATTTACAAATAACTTTTTTACCCGACTACAGCGAAACGAAAAGGAGGGTTATGATTTTGTTATATGTGAATTTAATATAAAATTTATAATATCTTTATAACATGCATTTTATTGTAATAAAATATGTTTTTAAATTACATAAATGTAAATCTAATTAAATTCGATCACAAATGCAAAAGTACATTTTCAACAAAATACAAATATTAAATTATATTAAGAAAAATAAACTGCCCATTTTAATTTTCTAACACTCATTAAGGAGAAAAAAACTAGAAATTATTGCGTGATTATCTAGCTCTACAACTTTAAACTAGTTGCCGTAGTGCGCTTTAAACGTCAGTTTACGAACTTTATTTAACTTTTTATTGCACTTTTATTGCTAATAATATAAAAAAAATATTTCATTTATACATTAAAATACTCAAATATCATTTATATACAGTATTTAATATAACATAAAAATGTTGCAAAAGTTTTATTAATAATAATCATATTAAATGGTAAGACGAATGTGTAAAATAAATCTATTTTGTCTTAGTTATTTTTCTTAAAAAAAAAATGGAAACTTTCTTACCTTGCTATGTAGGTTCCAGCGACCAGGCTCGAAGAGGGCAACAAGTGTTATGCCGCCGCCCGCCCAGCGCAACCCTTATATAGTACTGGCCGCCCACCTCACTAACACATTTTGCATTCCACCAAACGAATTGTATTTTGACTTTTTGATTTTTTGGCCACTTAACGTTCTTATAATGTCTGTATTTTATTTTTCAACTTTTAATATGCTTATTAGAATGTTAAGAAACGTTTTTCTTTAGTTTCACTCTGTATCTCGCTTATAGCAGGATAGGCAAAGGGAACCTGCGAAGCTAGTTTTAAGACACTCTGTTCAAATTAAAGCTCTCTCTATCTCTCTCTGTTCATATTAAAGAATTTCCGCTCCCCATTTCCTGCCGAATTCATGTTTTGGATGTTGGAGCGGAACACAACGCCGCATTTTGGAGAAGGGTTTATAATGAATATAGTGTACTTTCGTTTGATTTTAATTATTTATAGCAATCGCATTTACACTAATATTTTAATAATAAGTTCTATTGTTTCGATTATGTTGTTTTTTTACAATAAAGAATTATTTTGTTGAATTTAAATTATTTATTATTATAAAATTCATTATTAGCTAATTTAACCTATGCATAACATACAATCTCTATTTACTACTTGGACTCTATAATGCCATATGTTTTAGAAAGTCATTGTTGCAATAAAATTTGAGTAAGCATAAAAATTCGTGTCTCTCTCAAAGTTTTAGTGGGTCGAGCAAAGTTATAAACGCGTCTTTAAAAGTTCTTAACTTGTTTTTATGCGCAATTCTGAAGATGATGAGTCAAAATAAAATTATATCGTTTTACCTTTATTGAGAATAGATCTTTCTAAGGATGAATATAATTACGCTAAATTTATAAAAAAAAAATAATAAAATTACATATGTTAATGACAAAAACATTTAAATTATTATTGGACACAGTAGACTCTACTGTCTATTTTTGAGGCTAAGTGTCAAGACACTCCGTTCTCCGATTTCTGGTCGAATTTCGCATTTTGTTTTACAGAGCGGGTAAATGGAAATAATTTATTTTCTTAGTGGGGATTGAATTGAATTGAAGCCACCGCTTTCAGAATCAACAGTCTCTTATCCTTTTTCATGATACATATTTCTACATATTTTGATTAAAGAAACAAAATACGAGTATATCAATGCACAAAAAACGTATATATCCCTGCAATATATTAACTAAATACCTTAAACTCGTCATACTATACCACATATAGAAAGATTTAAAGAAATACAAAACCTATCAAATTCCATTCCATTATTCTCTTATTTCCTCTACACACAAATCAAAAGGAACTTGCCGCAAACAATTTGAAACCAATTCTTCGGGTAACACGAAATATTTCTGAGGGGATCGCTTCCTAAGTTTTAACATATACATATTACATACATACCTGTATATAATATTTGTGAGTAGTATCGTAAATATTATATCTTATTTTTGTATAATATGATATATTTTTTTCGTAATTAATTTAATTTGATTCTAATAGTTCTGCTGTTGCGGGTTCGATTTTCACTGGAAGAAATTAAACATTAAACATTTTTATGTCTTCCCTCTGGTGTTGAGCAGAAGCGCGTCGTTGAGTTCCGCCACTCAACACTCAATGCCCCCACAATTTAGTGGAAACACCAATTAACTACCCAATTTTCCTATAATTCCCAATATTCTAATCTAGAATTAAGCTTTAGACATTACCATTCCACGCGTCAACCAGATCTTAGTGATCTTAGTCATTGCGAGTGACGGAACTCAAGCAATAACAACTCTTGACGTGACAGAATAGGAAAGAGCGGATTGAACCCATAACCATTATATTTGCAGTCAACGGCTATCCCACTGTGCTCTTAAAATTTTTGATGAGCTTATTAATTGTTAATTAGTTTATTAATAAATCATTACGATAACCTGTCTTGCATCAAATAAATAGAATAATGTTATTTTAGTCGTTAAATAAATTTAATTTAACTCTTTATATCTTATCAGAAGAATATTTTCTAAGCAGTGTATTTACTTACATTCTCATCATACTACGACGTTGATTAAGTACTTTTGTAGTAACAATTTTATGTGTTCGTGTTTGTATGAAGTCATTTCGTTTAAGTAATCGGTGCCCATCTCAAGGATTTGTGGCGACTCGATTTTAACGCCTATTACAGATCTAGAGGATATTACGTTCTATATTGTTTCTTATTTAAATATTGTTATTTTAAAGTATAGTATTTGGAACATATATAAAATTAATACTATTTGAGACCAATCGTGGTGCTGGCGTGACTGTAAACACACCAGGTTGTGGGTTCTATCCCCACTCGAGGAAATCTTGAGTGAAATTTCTCGCTCTGAAGTCGAGGGAAGGGGGTTGATTCGCACTCGGTTAATTGAGCTATTTCCATTTTCTCTCTGTGGCAAAGTTCGTATTAAGCTCCACCACTAGGAGCCACCACAAGCTCAACACCTAGTTGCGAAATTTGGGCGTAAAATGAGTGTTTTAACACTCATTTTACTCTACCTATCCAGCAATATGTCGTGTATTATATATTTTTTATTATTTATATTATTATAGCGTGAATCTATAATATTTTTATATATCGGACGTCAATATAAAACAAATATATTATACCTAGGCATTTCCAATTAATCCTACAAATATATGCACTTAATGGAAATCGTTCGCCTCCACACTATAAGTAATTATTCATCTATTTTGAAGTGTATTTTAGTTTTGAATATGTTCTATGTATACAGTAATATAGTGCTTTTTCATATACAATGATAAGTTTCTTATCGGTCAACTAGTCACACTGTTTACGAGTATGTTACTTTTGTTAACTTAAACGGCGATAAGTAATTTAACCGTTGAAACCGTCGTGGCGTAGCGGCACGAGCATCTGACTGTAAAGACAGTTGTGGGTTCGATCCCCACTCTGAGGAATTTATTATTATAAATAATATTTTAATTTCTTCCTTCTCGTAACAATAAGTTCTCTCTGCCTACGTTGCTATATGCAGAATGCTGCATGAAGCTCATAAAAGGGTAATACATATAACACAACAGTACGGATGTATTGCAATACAATAAAAAGAGGAAAAGAAAAATTATTTTTTTAATAAAATATTTTTTTTATTCACATTCACAATTTTAGAATTATTTTTTAATCAGAATGTTAGTTCTCGATATATATATACTATATGGCATTTTATTTCCTAAAAAAAATAAAAATGAATTATAAAAAATTCTAAAATATTTATTAAACCTAAATATAATTGAAAACACAGTATTTTTAAAAATAAATTGATCTTCCTGCATTAAATTCAATTTATTGTTTTATCACCTCTGTGTTTAGCGCTAGCAACTCTCAAATTGCACGTATTGTTTTAGTACTAATAAATAAAAGTTTTCTTTACAGTATTTACATCTTTCAGTATACAGTTTAGGTATAAGTTTATTTATATCCCAAAGTAAACTGTTTATTTATAGTGACATTCGTTGACGTCTTTAGAAAATTGACATTAATAGTAATTTATTAGAAAAAATACAGTCGAATTGATAACATCCTTTTCTTACAGAAGTCGGTTAAAAATATCTTAGACATTAAAAATAACCACACAAGTCTAATTCTTCATTTATATAAGTATAACTTTTTACAGATAGTCTCATTTTATACTTAGACAAAATAACGAGTTATCCATTAAACTAATAATGTTATTTTCAATAGCTTTCAGAACTAATAATAACTTTTATATTTAAAATGCCTGTATTGTTAAGTAAAATTTTATGTTAAAATTCTTAATAATTAATTTTAAGTTTTAACGAGATAATTAAGACAGGACAGTAATATTTTTTTGTTTTAAATTAAAAGCAAACAGTTACTGAAAATTAGGAAACGAAATTAATCTATGTGAAGAGAGATTATTTTTTGCTCGTTAAATTTAGATTGCATCTCATAACGACTAAAATTATTTTATAATTTTACGTTAATCTTTAAGTGTACATACTTTTAGTGTAAATACTTTTTTAGCTTCACGCTGTATCCCGCGCATAGCAGGATAGACAGAGGAAACCTAGTGTTAAGATACTCCGTTACCTATTAAGACATTTCCGTTCGCCACCTTCCGCGAAATTCTTGACTACAAATTTTCTTACCCACAGAATTGAAAAAATAACGATAAATAGAAAGAGTGTTCTTAATAATGTTTAATCGATTGCTTTGAAACGAGCGTCCCGGGCGTGCTTGGGTTCTAAAGTTTTCTCGCCTGTTGCACTTATACTAAACATTTGTAGTAGACAATTATAATATGTAATTCTTAACAAATTTCTTAGTACTTCTATTTACTTCACTTAAACTAAAAAATTGGAAAAGGCAGGGCGAATGTATTTATAAATTAATATATTGTTAGTTTTGACTGATAGTTGAGGAGTGTCGGAACTCGGCGAAGAAATAAAGAATAATAATAATTAATTCACTCGACTGGGGATCGAACCCACAACCAACGCGTTAATCACACAATTATGCCTCAGCACCACGACTGGTCTTACTAAGCTTATTAAGAATTAACCAAATAACATTATTGGTAATAAAAAGTGTGATGTCAAACAATATCATCCGAGTTGGTCCATTTCCAGACAATGGCGTCGTAGAAGAAAGCAAACAATGAGAAATATGATTGGTGCTATGTGTAAGAGAGGCGCCCACGTACTACGGTATCGAGTGTTGGTATGGGATTTAGGTCATACGGATTGTATGTCTCTGGGGGGGTTTTTTGGCTAATCCTTCCTTGTTTTTGACAAGTGTTATATTATAAATTAATAAACTTAAACATTTTTATACGTTTTCTTAAAAATATAAATAAATAAATCAGCTTCACGCTGTATAACGCACTTAATAGGCGGAACGCACACGTAGTGGGGAACGGAGTGTCTCAACACTAGGTTCCTTCTGCTTAGCGTGAAGCTGTAAAAAAAATCATACTATATACGAACTGTAAACAGAAGTTTCATTCTTTGTAACAAAATTTATTTTTTAATAATTATTTCATAAAGGTACAAGACAAGTATGTTTCATACTAATTAAAAATAACACAACAAAGTAAAATACCTTTCAATTTATTTCTTCGCCAACAATATCACATGATGTTTTCTTTTCAAAAGCTTTTTAATATTGGTTAATATTATAGAAATTATTATAGAAATATAATACCAAATCTATTACATTTATTTTAAAAATATAATTTTGTACATAAATTTTGAAAGAAGTAGTAGTCTTATATTATATACGATTAAATTAATAAATACATTTCATAATGTCACATAGATGCCACTATTATATATATATTTAGCGTTACGCTACTTCACACACATACTAGCGTAGGCAGAGGGAGCCTAAGGATCTAGTGTTAAGACACTTTGTTCCCATTAAGACATGTCTGTTCTCTAATATTTTCATAGAAATAAAGCCGAAAACACCACTTCAGCTCACTTGTAGACATAAAAGAAATGGATAGAATATATAAGTCATTAATTTCTATAAAACGAAATGGGAAGTAATTCCAATTTCAACTAGAGGAAAATACATCAGTATATTCTTAATGTTTCATTAACATTAAATACTAATAAACATAATATGAAAATTATCCACATTCTTCCCTATTTTTGCACAATCGGCCTCAATATTAAAAAAAATATTAAGTATCAAAGGTGACCCAAGCACAGTCGCACGATAAACTAGTCTCGGCAAACCCAATAAGCAATCCATTTAGCAATATTAACTACTGAAAATGTAAATAGGATAGCGGATAAGTGATTTGTTAAATTGATGATCTAAATTGCAGTAAATTCTTAATGGACCGCCATTGCGTTGCGTGGACCACAATGTACGGACAGACAGTAAAAGCTCGGCCATAAAGTGAACTACTTGGATAGGCGTTTTATTTGATTCGTTTGAAATTTGTTAAGGGATGCTTAGTTTAGTATAAATCTAAGTTGTTTAAGTTTAAATATAGTTTTATTTAGATAGGTAATCTTATGATATCAGTCGCGGTACAATGGGCAAAGTGGTTGTGAGTTCAATACGCAATGCTTCCATAATTTATGTGGGAAGCGAAAGTGTTTTAACGGGGACGAAGTGTGTTTTAACATTAGGTTCCCAGGTTTCCTCCGCGTACCATGATATCTGAGGGATACACCGTGAAGCTATAGAAAATTAATCTTATTATTACAAGCAAACTTTCCCTTGGGAAGAAAGTTTATTTAAACGAAACGAAATATATTAAGACTAGGTTCTCTCTTCCCACTCTGCTATATGAAAGATAAAAACTTTGAATATACTTTTATTAAATTAGTGAATCAATTTTACATTTTTAAATATAAATTATTATAAAAAAGATACATTTAAAAATATAAAAAAACCACTCTTCCGAGGGCGGGACAAGGGTCCAAGCCATCGGTGGCTAGGGCTCCAGAGAGAGGAACCTCCGCACAATACGTGCCGTCTCAAGTAATACTGCCTTCTGTATCCGGTTCTTGATCCAACAGCTAAGCGATAGCCTCTTAAGGTGTTGGTCGAGGCTTTTCGCTATTAAACCGTTAACCGAAACCACTATCGGCACAATGATAGTCGCATTGACATCCCACATGGCGGTAATCTCATGGGCTAGGTCCAAATATTTAGATTGTTTTTCTTTTTCGGCCTTCACGAGATTTTCATCATGTGGGATAGTAACGTCAACAATCACTGCGCGGCGCGCCGCTCGGTCTACTAGTACTATATCAGGTCTATTGGCAACAATATACCTGTCAGTAATAATAGACCGATCCCAGTAGAGCAAAGCACAGCTATTTTCAAGAACAGACATGGGATTGTACCTGTAGTAAGGCACCTCCAATTCTACAAGGCCATATTGAAGAGCAAGTTGCTGGTGTATTATCTTGGCTACTTGATTGTGTCTATGCAAATACTCGCCATTAGCAAGATGAGAACAACCAGAGACAATATGTCTGAGGGACTCCCCAGGTCGATGACACGCCCGGCAGATGTCGATAGTGCCATCTTTCATAATATGTCTCTGGTAGTTCCGTGTCTTGATAACTTCGTCCATAATTGCACAGACAAAACCTTCAGTTTCTCCGAAAAGATCCCCGAACTGTAACCAAGATAATGATGAAACATTATCCACGTCCTGGCCCACTAGGGCTCTATGGAATCTACCATGCAGCTCCTTGCTCTTCCATACAGCCATGCGATCAGAAGTAGTAAGTACTACAGGCCGACGCCAGTTCTCTTTGCCCAAGGAAAGAGGAGTAAGGCCTTTGTCAACTGTTACCACATCCTTGTGCATATCCACGTCAATCTTGAGAAAATATTCTCTAAGACTGCATACCTTGTGGTTATGGAGGTTCTTGACATTCAAAAAGCCACGACCTCCACACTTACGCGGGATATACAGTCTCATTACAGACGAACGCGGATGGTGCATTCGGTATGTCGTCAACAATTTACGTATTTGGCGATCTACGGAGTCTAACTCAGTCTGTGTCCATCTTACAATGCCAAAAGTATAGTATATATAAAAACTTATTTTTAAAACGTTGAAAACGAGACCTTTTCAAAAGCAAGAATAAAATATTTTTAACGATTATTATATTTATAACTACATGAATATTACGAGTACATAAACTATATACTGAAGATTAAAAGTAAAAATCTGCTAGTATAAAATATAACCAGTTAAAATTTATTCATACTAGAATATAAATTTGAGCTGCGTAGCAAAATTATGTTTTACATATATTATAGCACTAGTTAAATTTATGTTTTATTCTTCATACATATTTTAATATAATATATTCTTTATTCTAAAACGTTTGCGTGGACTACGAGATTGGGTTAAAAAATACAGGAAAAAATGGTTCACACAAATATTAATTTTTATAATACAATATCCATTCCCCAAGTCTGGAATGGAAGTATTGAACACAAGGTTCCCCTATTCCCTCTGCCTTACCTACTATGTGCGTACAGTGTAAAACAAAAAATAAAATATATTTTATAGTAAAAATAGGCTTTTTACGAAAAATGTCAAATGTTGATAAAAAATACATTTTCAAGTAATGTAGGCCTGAGAAGAACATAGGCTATAGTTTTTTTTTGAAGACTGCGACATCTGGTGTACCTACACCATAATAGACAGCTACACTATAAAAAAAGAAATAGCACCTTAGTAAAAGTAGATCAGCGTGATGAGAATTTACCGATGACATAAAAAATAAAGGTCCAGGATACTAAATTCACAATTCTATACAAGCAAGGAAGTGCTATATACCTAAATTGAAGTTATTTCATATCTCCTTTAACATTTATTCTATAAAACGTTTGGACATGAATTTCGATAAATTTAAAATAATAATTAAATATTTAGCACTAGGGACTTTGAAATATGATAGTGTCGTCTTTAGGGACGGTTTTTCATCAATTATATATACAAAACAAAAGCCTCTTGTATTTACAAGAAGGGGTATGTACCAATTACATACAAACGATAATTAAAAAAAAATCTACTTTAAGTTCATAATCTAATCTATCATCTATTAAATATTCATAAAAGAATATTAGAGATAGCGAGAAAATTATAATAATCACATTTTATAGTCAATAATATTTTATAGTACCTCAATAACGGTGTAATCTGTCCGCGATGCGTCACTCGCCGTCTATTTGGCCTACGTACTACGTAGTTCGTTTTACGGCACATAAAGCCTAACTCCCAATATAAGTGATCTTAACATCGTAACGTAAAAAGTGAATCTATTAGAACAAATCGTACTTTTCTTACGATATAGAGAAATGTTTTCAATTTATAAAATTCAGTCTCAAATATGATTATTTATTCATTAAAGTAAGTATTTATGACTAACACAATAATAGTATAAGGATTTAGGTATATATATTTATGATAAACAATAATATGAGTTATTTTTTTTGTTAGATTAAATGCAATGTAAATTTTACTATTAAATACGATATAGAATCTCTTCCATTCTATTCAGGTACCTATACGACAAAAGTACTAAATCGGTATGATAATGATAATCCTATTCGTGTCCACTGCTGGACATAAGCCTCCCCCAAGGTGCGCCAGAGCTCCCAATCCTCCGCCTTTCGCATCTAGTCGGAGCCAGCAACCTTCTTCAGATCGTTGATCCATCGAGGCTAAGGGCGCCCAATCTCTAAAACTATGTCATATATAAAATATAATAATTTATATGGATACTATTACAGTGTTCGTTACCCTTCATTGAAATGATGCTTATAAGCCAATGCGATTAAAATCTAAATATACTTATAACTTGGTACATAAAATATAGACATAATTGAAAACAAAGAAATATTTACGTAACAGTAAGTTAAGCCAAAACATTTCCGAGTACATCACTTTTGTGGGAAGGAGATTAACGTAAGATTCGTGCGACGCTCGTGTTCGCTTTTAATTCTGTACATGTGTCAATATATGTCATGAACTCTTGCTTCACACAATTCATAAAGACTTAGCAAATAGTAGTAGCTTCACGCTTCAGCCTTATTTCCTAAATAGCAGGTGAAATAGAACCCTACACAGAACCTAGTGTAAAGAACTCCGCTTCTACTCTAAAGGGAAAAGCAAGAGAATTTTGTATCAGGAACTCCGATCCACTTTTCGTTCGATTTCGAGACAACGAAAGTTGAGCGCAATTCTTAAAGTTAAGAACTATTACTTTTGAAGGAATATAAAAAAAAAATCTATATTATATTTTTTAATTTGGTTGAAGAATTCTTTAAGTTTTATCTATTATTAATCTCTCTGCTTTTTATTTTCTGTAAAAACATTAATTGTATATTACTTGCGTAATGATGTTAGTTGACAATTCTCCCGGAAAACTTCAGAAACCAACATTGTATTTTGCTACTCAAAAGTGGGTAAAGGAGTGCCTCCTGTCCTCTATCCTCTACCGGTAAAGCAGGGTAACTTTGCGCGGAATAAGGGAACCTAAAAATATATTACTTTCGTTCAGAGATTTTGTGAGCTTCCATAGAGCTTTGGCGAATGCACTTACGCTTTGCTTACATTCAAGTCGACGAGTTAAGGCGATAACGTTTCGCGAATGTATCTACAGCTATGGTTTATTCAGATTACTTCAAAATCAAAAGAATTGGAGAGAGAATTTACTTTTAGACGAAAAAAACACAGTATTTCATTTTTTAAAAGTTTTAAAGCTTAGTCTAATCTGGTCTAAGATAAAATGCATTTTTAAAATACATTAAGTATTAGGTAAGATTGATAATTTAAACATGAGAAATAAATAAAAATAAATAAATAAAATGATGAAATGAGTAAAGTTCTCTAATAAATTATTTAATAATTATAAAAATTTTCATTAAAAGGTATTTTTTTATTTATTTATAGTTTTTTTATCAATTAAAAAAATAGCTTCAACATTTAAAACAGGGTAGGCAGAAGGAAACTTATGCTAAGTCAATCCGTTCTTTATTCCCCGCCCAATTTATGAACATTGCGTGTTGAGTAGCTGAACTTGACCTTGCGCTTTCCATGAAAGGAATCAAATTTTTCTCCACTCGCGGAATGATTATCATTATCCCGAGGATGACAGGCACCGATCCCAGAAACATCACCTTTACAGATTCTGTTCTTTTGCACCAATTTTTACAATAACATTTACGTAAAATATTTGTTAATATTTCGAATATAATTGTTTTCGAAATTACAGTTAATATCAGCACACATAATGGCCCTCGTTAAACATAATTTAATATAAACTGCAATTATACCTTCCAATTAGGATAAAATTAAATTTTGTACTGGGCTTTGAAGCACATTTGCGGAAAATGATATTTTGCTATCTATTTACATCAGGCGCTTACCAACTATTTAATCTATTGATATTATTTATATATGGATATTGTATTTTTATTACGTTAGATCGTAATAATATAAAACAATAAAATAATATAAAAATAATGAAAAACTCTCTAGAAAATTTCCATGAACGTAGCCATTTTGATTTAGTTAAATATTACTTTGTTCTCACATATTCCCTTTAACTTATTTTTCAAACTAATTTTCTAGATGAGTTTATAAAACTTTTCAAATTCTGTAATTACTAACCTAATCCAGTTTAATCATACCATTTAAAATTTATGGGAAACTTGCAGAATTTGACAAACTGGTTAGTGCCTATCTAATCTTTTACTAATAGGATATTTCTTTTCTCATCAAATAAATATTTTCTTTATATTAATATAATTTAAATATAAAAAGAATTAAAAGGCGCACGTTTCTTTTTCTCATGTACCTACTGTAAGAAATCAAATACATTGTGCTTAAAAGCCATATACACGTTAATGGATTGTATCCAGACAAATACGATACAAACTAATGAACTCGTAACGTTCTATCTTGTTAATGCATTTTATAATGATTACTAGTACATAGAATACGTTGTAGCGCGGCGGTACAGCGTCGGAATGTAAGCACGACGGTTGTGGGTTCGATTCCAACTCGGAGAAATTAATTATTTCATTTCCTTGCTTTGATAACAGGACATCCTTTGAATTACGTCTTCTTCTACGTCCTCGGTGGTAAGTCCATTGGCTCTCATGTCCTACATCATGACATCAAGCCAAAGCTCCTTTGGACGTCCGGGAATTGTTGGACTTGAATTGGTGGAAAATAGGATAATATATTGATGGGAAGGAAATGTCCCTCTGCCTACTGCTTTGTGCGGGTTACAGCGTGTTACTAAAAAAACTAGGACCAAAAAATAATAATTTTAATGCTCAATCCAAGAATTGATATTAATAACAATTCTCAATAAACATTAATCACTTATGTGAAACTTAATTATAAAAGTCGTTTCATATGAAATTTATTCGCGTCACATTATATTGGTCCTCGCGTCATAGAGTGAAAAAAACATATATAACTGGACTGGCATTTATATTTAACTTTTTTTAATTATATTTTATTTCTTTTTTAAATTAATTGTAAATTTAATTAAAAAATCAGATATAATAGGTATTATAAATATCAGATAAATAAGAAACATACAAGCATAAAAACCTGTACATTTCTGTATTTAGAAACACAATTAATAAAAAGATACATAAGCAGCCAAAAAACATAATTATCAAAATAAATATTTATTTTTTTATATTACAGAAGAATCTCTACGAAACTTCTTAATCTGTGTACCTTTCTGCGACCTATGACTTGGAGATACAGTTGTTTACAAACAATCTCGTTATATATGAATATAATTGTGCAGATATATTTTTTTCTGTTTATTTGCAAAGACCGCGCTATACCCTTTGTTTAAATAGGACAAGCGAAGAAAATGCTTCGGATCCCATTGGTCGCTATATTTATTTTGGTAAGTACATTTGTACTGCAAAAGGTGTTTTAATTGATTTTTTATGTATATAATTTTTTTTAATAGACTAAATTGATATTAGTGCTGCAGGCCAGTTTGAATGGTGGGGTGTTCGAGTCGGATTTTTAATTAATAAAATATATTTTTAATTTTTTAAATATTTTCCAGGTGGTGAATGCAAATGATTTTTTATCAGAACGATATAGAGGGGCAACTTTGGTAAGAAGTTAACATTTATACAATTAATATTATTTTATCTATCTTTGTAGGGCTGGTTCGTCTCAGGTAACCTTATTGAACCGGTGGTAAATATCTGTCGTTCAAAAAATGGTGCATTTACTTCTTGTTTAGAAGGATTTATTTGACTTTGACTTTAAACAAGGATAGGCGGAGGGAACCTAGGTTCATGAGGCTCCGTTTCCCACTTTCCACCAAATTTTCGAGACATTGCATGTTGAGTGGCGGAGCTCAACGCCACCCTTCGTCTACCAAATTGGGGAATCGATTAGATACAGAAAATTAATAATACTTGTTTATGTTTATAAAAGCTTCAGCGTGTCAACATTGTTGTAGATAAGAAAAAGACTTACATTTCATTATAAAAAAATGTGTAATAAAATAACAACTTATATACAAGTGATTTATTTATCTTATATGGTTGTTAATAATAACACAGTGAATGCGGATTCAAATTGCATTTCACTTAAAACAATGAAAAAATGGAATCCTTCTCTTATAATCCCGTTGAACAGACAATTAGATGTTACATATATCATTTGCAATATTATTTCTAAATGTTCACAGAAACCCATTTCAGCATGTTGCGACATCCCAGAAATGGGAGACGTCGGACCACTCTCTGAGTGTTCTAACCCACGATTGCCTGGCCCCGTAAGTATAGAGACATTTTTTATTGAAATAGTTAAGAAAATTGACAATCTTTACAATGAAATATTTTATTTTAAATACTTTTCCACTTTTTTTAGTAAAAAAGACCCTGTAATAAAAAAAATTGTAAAGAAATATTTTATTTACTTTAAAGAAATATATTTTTAATTAGTTTAAAAAAAAATACTTCGATTAATATTTATATATGTTATGGTAAAACTTATTGTTTACGTTTCATAAAACAGCTACTTTATACTACTATTTATTTTCATTTCATTATTTGCTTAAATTTACATTTTTTTGTTAAAATACATAATAATAATATAATGCACATAATATACAATTTAACATGATATGGTCAAACAAAATTAAATTACTAGGAAATTTCAGCTTAACTATTCTTGAACTTGAGTCACTGGACTCTTGTCGCCGCAAACATAAACCGCTACAGCTACCCATAAAACTAAACCCTTAACTTTATAAAATTCAATTAATTTGACAAAACTTTCAAAATTGCCCCTAAGACAGATTAAGATTTAAAAGTTCAAAATTTTAATATTTGGCTTTTAAGCAATGGTTCCAACTGTAAGTGCGTATTCGATTCCCACGCGAAGACTGCGTATTCGATTTCTATTAAGTAGAATAATAAAAATATTCACAAATTCGCCTAAATCAAAAGTTATTTTAACAGCTTCACGTTCTATCTCGCACTTGGTAGGGTACGCATAGGGAACCCAGTGTCAAAACATTCCGTTCCCCGAATTTTTATGAATTTAAGTTTTCAGTATGAATCTTTATCTTTGTTAATTGATATAATAAAGTATGTGGTAACATTCATATTTATCTTCATATTATAATGAACGTTCTATATCAATTAAGATTAAACTAATCCTTAGTAATAACAAATTTCGCTTATAATTTCAGTGCAACGAAGTCCAATGCGTATTTGAAAAGTCAGGTTTTCTCATTGACAAACAAACACTAAACAAAGAGGCGTACAGAGTGCATCTGAGGCAGTGGATAGAGGCACATAAGGGATGGGAGGACGCGGTAGAGAAGGCCATTAAGGACTGTGTAGACAGAGACCTGAGGCAGTATCTAGATAACCCTTGTAAGGCCTACGATGTTTTTACTTGTACTGGCATCGCTATGCTGAAGGTAACAGAATTGTGTAAATGTATGAAGAATGTTTACAATTTAAAACAAAATTAAATTATTTAAAATGTGTGTTTCAGAAATGTCCAAAAGATGCGTGGAATTGCTGAGGAATGTATAAACCAATCAAGTTTCCACAGATACATATACATAAACTTAAAGAACAACAATTAATGTAAATGCAAAATAAAAATCATAATATCTGAAAGAAAAAATGATACAAATAAACAATTATAAAAATTACCTCACCTAACTAATTAATTCAATTTTTTAAATTTTATTAAGCTACGCTATAACATGATAAAAAATTCTTTCATTTTTAATATACCTAAATGCTTACATCCTTGCGGCAACAAGTATCCATTATTGGCTCGAGCAATCTATCAAATAAACAAGAAGTCTTCAATCAATCATAAACGCAAAAAAGTTATGTGTAATTACCTATATACAGTAGGTATATAATACGTATGTGATATAATATCTTAATACATTTCATAATTATATTAATTTTCTAAATTATTATACCATTTAGAATATTTAGAACATTAGCAATACGCATATTAGAAGTAAAATCAGTATCTTTATCTACGTTCTACGTTTACTTTATATTATAAAGCTGAAAAAAATTGTTTGGTTCAACGTAATAATCTCAGGAATTACTGGTTCGAATTTAAAAAGTATTTTGTGTTGGATAGTCTATTTATTGAGGAAAGCTATAGGCTATACTATTTTGCATACATCGTTTTGATGTAACATAGCTAGTTTCATTTGGGCACCATGCGGGCAAAGCTGCAGGTAAATGCTAATAAGGGATAAAAAATATGTTAAAGATATGAGATTGCGGCCTTCTTGCTGCGGTGGAGATTGTGACTGTAAAAGTGAGTTGTGGGTTCGATTCCCACTTGGAGGAATGCAGTACTTAATATTTTAATTACTTCGCTCTGGTAACAAGACTTGAAGAAGTGCAGCATTGAATTCCGCAACTCAACACGCAATTGCTCAAAAATTACACGGAGAGTGTTGAACGGAAGTGCCTTAATAATAACAGAGTATCTTAAAACTTAGGTTCCTTCTGCTTCTGAAGCTGAATTGATATACTTATGAAAGTTAAAATTATGAAGAATAGATACATCAATATACTACTTATTGTCAGTAAGAGCCAGGTTGTCCAAGACTCGTAACCCTGACCCACCAGCCATGACGCCTTGAGGACATCCGACGCTCATTACATGCTTATTACACAGTGTTCACATTAAAAAGCAATTGTTCATTTTATACTAAATACGTACGTATAATTTAGAAATATCAATAATTTTGGACATAATTATGTGTTATATAAAAAAAACTACCCATTTTGTTCCCCACTTTCAGCCGAATTTTTCAAGGCATTGCATGTTGAAATACTGAACTCAACGCCGCACTTTGCCTCGACACCAGAGCGAAGAAATGGAAGCATACATTTAAATAAATATTCTTTTTATTAAATCGAACCCACAACCTGTCGCGTTTACATGCTGTTGCCCCTTCACCTCGGTTGGCCTCAAATTCACTTATTTAAAATATAAACCTGCAATTTTATATCTAACTTACCTACGTAAGCACCAATTATTTACACCTGTACAATAATGTGAGCACAATTTTAAACGTATAAGCATTACGTGTAATACATTGCATCATTAGCAGTAGGTAATAAGGGTAATCGGAAGTGAGAAATGTATATAATTAACCGAAAATAATTGGTTACATTTAGTCCTGGTCTTTTATGTTTGTAATCGTCAAGCTAAATAAAATGTTGGCCTAATAAGTAAAACATTATTTCATGATTTTTATAGCTTTACGTTGTATAGCGCACATAGTAGGGTAGACATATAGGAACCTGGGAACCTAGTTTTAAGACACTTCTGTTCCTGATTTTCCGCCAAATTTTTAGAGGCATTGCGTATTGAGTGGCGAAAGCCAGCGTTACTAAGGCAAGCTATGAAAAATAATATTTTATTCCCCCGAAAGGGAATCGAACGAATTCCTGCTGCTCTATTTAGATAAAAATTTTAGTTTATACAAAGTAGCAAATATTACACACAGGTTACATAATTGTAAGTGTAATAAACAGTTTTAGAGCATTTTGTATATAAAAGTACGTAAATGCAAAATTAAACAAACATTGAAATTATACCTAAATTTAAATCATATGTACCTGAATAAAAGATGCCAAAATACACTATAATAGACCTCAATTGATGGTCAAAGAATAAATAAGATACGTCATTTAAGCTTACAACAGCTACAATCTATATATTCAACTGGTAAATTTGTAAACCTTTTTATAAAAATTTTAAGTCATATCTGCAAATGGCATAGTCTATGTTGTGTGACACCTTGATAGTTTCCCGTAGAACACAATAGACTGTCATAATTGCTGAGTATAAAACCTAGGCCTTTGCTGGTACTGTCACAGTGGGTCCACCATGCATCAAACTGTTGTATTCTGTTTGCTTATCTTTCAGGTGAGGATATGTATTTCTTTTTTCAACATATTATTATTATTATTCTATATTATTTTATTGACAGGTATATAGAAAATAAGTTTAGTTTAAAATTTTGTGTGAATGTAATTTCTCTTCGTGAACAAAAACCTTTGAAAGCACAACCATTTAAATCATTCGTGGCCAATATACTATTAGTAAGAAATATTTTTAATTGTTAGCAAAAATACTATTTTTTATGTTTTTTAATTAATCATGAATAATATATTGTATACCTACAGAACACTGTGGATATCAAAAAAATACCAACAGAACAATATTTCAGAGAAAATGTAATAATTGATATCATAATTGTTTTTGTGTTTTTAAAGCAAGTTAAAGCGAGTAAAGCCTTTGTTGCATAATAATATTAAATTTTAAATATTGCCATTGACAATTGTGCTGTTTCAGGTAGTGACAGCAGAGCCTCCACCTCCACAATGTAGGGGTCCTCCTGCTGGATTGGTATATATTTCTTATTCCCTTATAGATATAAAATTAAATTAAATATTCCATGATATTACAACTATTTGAGTGTATAATAACAATTTTGCCGACGATAAGTACCAAATTAAAACTTTAATGTCTCTACGGTTCTTGAGTTTTATAGATTTTTTAAATTCTTTATTAGAAAACATAAATACTGCATTAATAATAACAAGAAAAATTAAAAATGTTTTTCAATATAAGAAAAAATAAGGATGATACTTTACATAATATATTTACCGAATTAATCTCAATAAAAATTTCAGAAAATGGAGTCGCTACTTTTAGAGACATAAAACCTGTTTGATAATATATATACACAAAAATATAATATAAATAATAACTCCCTCTTAATTTCAGAAAAATCCTAAAGAATGCTGTAAGTTCCCAAAAGTGTTCAAAGAGGAAGATTTCAAAGAATGTGGAATCGAAAAACCTTCAGAAGAAGATGGTAGTTTCCACCACCGCGGACCACCCGACGTAAGTAAATTATAATACGTTAATTATCATATGCAATAGAATATTCCATACTTTTTAATATTGCACCCATAAAATGTGACAAGATTTACCCTCTCTTTAAAAGCATTGCTTGCAAGTAAACTGTTGAAACATAATATTGCACTTAATATAAGCAACACCAAGATTTTGAACATGTTCTCTCGTATAGCGGATCGGGTAGAAAGAACCTGGAAACGGAAGTCGTAATACTAGACGCCAAAGAAACGTCTTAGGGCTAGACGCTCCGTTCCCATTAAAAGACTTTCGTCCCCAATTTTCCGCCGAATTCTGGGGGATCTCAACGCCGCGCGAAAAAATTAAAATATAAAATATTTAATTTCCTCTAATAAAAACATAACTTTACAGTGACACGCTTGTGACCCTGCGTCACGTCTTGTCCTGTCCTGTCCTGGACTCATTACTTATCTGATATATTACAGTGCGATAAACAAATATGTTTGCTACAAACGAATAACCTTATGAAAGATGACACTACCATAGACAAAGATGCCGTGACAGCGTTTATGAAGAAATGGGCGGACGCCAATGGAGATTTCAAAGACGCTGCGGATGTAGCTATCGACAGATGTGTTAAAGGAGACCTTCCTGGACCACCGGAACTATGTGAAGCTACCAAAATGATCTTCTGCGTTGGTTCTACGATGTTTATGGTTAGTTTTGAATCATCTTTTATCAGTAATAGCACTTTTGAAACAATAAAGTAATCTTCTTCCTTGGTTCTCCCATAAAATAAAAGTCAACGGAATTCAAATAATTTATTTGACCCAGTTGGGATTGAACTTAAAACAATTGTTTATACGCCATACCACTACGCTACGAATGTAGAATTGCCTACAGTTAAAAAGTGTATTGACCATATATTTAAAAAACATCATAAATTACGTTTACAATATGAATACATTTAAATTCTATAAACATTTCTATCTTTCAGAATTGTCCAAAATGGGAAGATACAGATGACTGCAAAAAAGTGAAAGAGCATATTGAAGAGTGTAAACCTTACTTTAATTAATTGTTTCACAGTTACGATACGTTTATGATGTAAATGTGTAACATACATTTATAATGTTATGAAAATGACAACATGAAATTGAAATTGTAAATAAAAAATAAAGAATTGATAAATGCTTACTTTTACAACTTTGATTTAAATATCCTATAAAAAAATAATATTTTCTTACTATTTTTAATCTAAGTTCAGAAAGTAAAATCTATTTACTAATGTAAATCATTCAGCTTTGTTTAATCAAACTTTATTATTCCTGCCATAACATTTCATTGTTCTTTCAGTTGTTGTGTCTATACAAACGTAAAACGTTTACCTGGTAGCATGATACTACACAAAACTATCTTAAATTACATATTTAAATTAACATCAATGTTTTTAAACATTAGGCGTCTTATAGCCATATTAAAAGATTAAAAAGAAATAATTTAGTACTGTTTGTGCAGTGAAAATATGTGCCGACGAAAGATTATTATAATTTGTGTGAATTTATGTATTGTAGGTACTTATATAATCATTGTATTTAAAAATATGTTCTGTTTTTCACTTTGCTTATTAATATAGGTTACTGCACAATTTGAACGAAAAGTGAAACCCGAAAAATGTTATGGCACTTTCGAACTAATGGTGAGTGTTATAAAATAATATAATATATATATACTAGCGGCCCGCCCGCAGCTTCGCCCGCGTGAACTACGCTATTATTAATTTCTGTCTCCATGAGTACCTATGTCCTATAAGTAACGTCCATAGAAAATTTGAGACTCCTAGCATTTATAGTAACAAAGTTTCATATAAACTTTCGACCCCAAAAACAACCCCTTAGAAATCGAATATTGCAAATTCCCGTCTTAGCGAGCACCTACGTCCTATAAATAACTCCTATGCAAAATTTGAGAATCCTAGCACTTGTAGTTTCTGAGATTTCGTGATGAGTGAGTGACCTTTCGATTTTATATATATAGATAATTAAACAGACTATTAAAACTTGAATTACTTATATTCTTTGAAAGGTTATAAAATATTTTTTTTTATTATAGGATAGACGTTGTTGTATCTTTCCACCATTCTTCAATCGGATGATAGCGAGGGAGTGTGGGGCCCTTTTTGCAGTGATGTCAATTGATAAAGAACACGACGTAACTACTTTGCAACGTGAAATAGTTAATATAGTAATTGATATTTTTATATAATATCTCTAATATAAGTTAATATGTAGACGCCACTGATTGTGGGTTCGATCCACACTCGAATGAAATGTTTATTTAAATTTACATTTCTTCTGGTTGGTGTCCAGACAAAGCGCGGCGTTGAGGTCCGCCACTCAACACGCAATGCCACCAAAACTGGGAAAACGAAATGTCTTAACACTACATTCCCTCTAGCTACCCACTATGAGGGATAAAGTATAAAGATCATTAAATTTTTATTTTATTTTATATAACTAAAAAAACATTTAATACTTAATAGATGACATGCCATATTTTTTTAAATCTAAAATAAAATAATTGAACTATAATATATTTTCAGTGCAGTCACTGGAGGTGTATTTTAGACAAATATGGAATACTAGATACAGAAGACATTGTTAATAATGATAAATACTTTACCCATCTTGATAAGTGGGTTGCATTAAATCCAGAATTTAGTAATGCAATGACTGTGTCTAAAGCAGCCTGTCGGGATAGGTATCGCAAGGAGGTGCCAATAACTGTTTGTAATTTCTTTGATTATCAAATGTGTATCAGGATAAATATAATGTTGGTAAGCCTATCGATTAACATATTTGTATGATTTGTTTACACTGTTTTTTTGTATAATTTTCGTATACGTATTTTCAGAACTGTCCCAAGGTTGTAAACTCCCAAGAATGCTTAGAATGGAAAGAGTTCTATGAAGAATGTGGAGAATTCTTTAAATAAATTGAAATACTTTGTCATTTTCGTATTTTTTAATGTATTCTCAAATCATCATATTAACTACTAATTATATTAACGATAATGACAATGAAATGGAATGAGTTATTTAAAAGTACTACTAATTACAATATTCGTCACTTACTTTCCTATTATAACTACACACATTTCATTTAGAATTAGTACAGAGGTATATAGACCATAGCACTGAGCTACCTCCATACCAATAAACTAACGAGTAATACTGTCACGTAAACGCTAATTCATTGACAAACATACACATATATCACACGCGCCAGTATACCATCACTTCCTTTAAGGAATAAGTACTTTAAACTAAGCTAACAGTCTTTCTTAATAGTTCAGGGCAAAAGCCTTGGATTGTATCGTCCAACATACAAGATCATGCCAGATGGATTATGTCTTACGAAGAAAAGGAAAGGTCGATCAAACTTTAAACGAGCTTGTTGGGTATTTCTAGCAGGCAGTCGTGCTTGTCTTGGTCGAAGGTGTAGCGGTAAGTGCATAACGTCACTTACATCATAAGGATCATGGAAAGCACGTTGGTAATCTTGAAGCTCGTCCCAACCGGTAAGCCACCTTGACTCCCTGTGGTTATATAACGAATCTGATACATTCGGATACTCTTCTATGTGATGTTGTTCCCCAATAACCCCTTCACCGCAAGTTGCAAATGTCGTCATTTGTACTATATCTGATAAATAAAGATCTTTTGAAGGCCCATTCAGTCCTCCTAGATCTGCATTATTTGCGTCAAACAATTCTTTTAGACCCATCTTTCTTAAAGTTGAGGAAACATTGAAAACAGACTTATGAGAGAATCTTGGAATTTGTAACTCTAAACCTATTCTTGGTAGTAATGTACGTAGTAAGCCGTTCCATAGTACCGTACTTTGGCTAGAATTTAAAAGACGTTCTTCGAGTTTTTCTAAGTCGTCTGCATGAACAACATTTCCTTGTTGGCCCGGCATTAGGAAAAGCGTACTAATTATTGAATTCGTGTTTCCTAAAGCAGCAGCAGTGGCATCTAAATTCGGATCATAGCCAGCCAAAAAGTTACTTTTATATACAACAGCAGGAACTGGAACCAGACGTCTTTGTCGAACGCTAGGGGACACGACAAAATATATTTCTCCATCTCTTCCTTCTGTCGATGAGCCGGTGCAGTCAGTCTGAAATTAGAAAATTAAATGACTCCCACATTTGTTTATGTAAATTAAAAAAAATAAATCAGCTTCCCTCCCTATACCTATGCGGGATACAGCGTGAAGCTTTATGTTAAATATTTTCGTTTTATGTTAAAGATTTCGTGGTATCTTAAAGATTTTGAGAATTACTTGGTTTTAATATCTAATATTATACTATACCATAATATAAGGTTTCGCTATTTATTTATAGCAGTGGTTTAAAAAGACAGAAAAGCGATATTTATGAATATTTAGTTAAAATTAAAATAAACTGCTCACCTGAAAAATGTTGGCAGAAAACGAAGCGAGGGGAGGGCTCATGGTTATGCTATTACTTTTTATATACTCCACTATTTTGCCCCATGTATATCTTTTAACGAGTAAATTTGTTCTTCTTCTTATGATATCACTAATCAGCTCAAAATTTATTTCTTCAACATGGCCGTTATAAAAGTGCTGAGCTCTTTCTTTATAAAAAGTCAAAATTTTACCCTTATGTCTTTCACTGAACAGTTCTCTAATAAAAGCCGAAACTGCAACACCAGACGCAGAAGTAGTTTCTATTGAATCTGATATATTTTTTAAAGTGAAATGTGGATTAAAAGTGACCATATCATCTAATTTAAGAATTTCATTCATTTCTCCGGAGGTACCACCTCTAGCACCCATAAACATCATTGCTAATGTAGACGTTATAGAATAAGGTGAAAAAACTATGCTGCGTTTATTATCAATATTCTCTGACAGCATCTGCCAATACTTGAAAGCCAGTTCATTGCACAGTTCCGTAAATTGTAGAATATCTTCACCTAAATTTTTGGTTGTGACTCCCAGTCCTTGATTTTCTTTAGGAAATTCCAATACAATATCTTTGTCGTTACTTTCAGGTATATAAAATCCTTCTACCTTATGTTTGTCTTTCATCACTTCATTAATTTTAGGCGGCGGAACGGTAGGTATAAGTTTCCATGAGCTATTTCTTTCATTACTCAATTCTTTGTCGTCAATGTTTACTTTCTGTATTTTCTTTTTGAAATCTTCGTGTTTTGGCAAATCTTGCGGCTTAATACCTAGTTTAATTTTTTGAATGATATTATTATTTACTGAGTTTGAGGAAGTAATGTATTTTTTATCAAATAAAACAGCTGTAGGAGTAGTTGATGTTATATTAATTTCTTGCGGAATACTTGGTGTAAGTGATGCTGAATAATTTTTATTGTCTACAACTCTTTTCTTTTCTTGTAATTCGTTTGGATTATTACTTTCATTTCCACTTAGTTTTTTATATTCACTCTCATTTTTTCTTAATACAGAGACTGTACTAGATTGTACAACAATTAAACTATTCAGTGTAGGTTTCAATATGTCTTCATCGATATTTTTTATGTTATCTATAGATTCGTTTTCGACAGTCATATTTGTTGAATTAATTTCTTTTTTGATAATAGTTGTTTCAGTTACAAAATCTGATTGTGATACTGGAGTATTTAATGTAGTAGTTCCTTGATCAATATTTTCATCCATAATTTTTGACTCAGTTGTTTCATTTTCATCTATCGTATCAACTTTTGTATTATTTTCAGATAATATAACGGATGTGGGTTCTGGATTTTCGTATACAACTTGTGATAGTAGATCGTCCATTGATTCGGTTAAAATAGGATCTATTATGCTTGTGCTCGTAGTAGTTAACAAATCAGAGGAATATAAAACTGAAGCTAACGTGGTTTGTCCATTTTCATCTTCCTTTAATTCAGATATCATTGATTCAGGGCTAACCGATCCTATTTCAATATGGCCTATTTCACTATGAGGATCGAAAGTTGAAATTTTTATAAAATTATCTAGAGCAACGGTTTTGTTTTCTATAATTTTATTTTCAGTGACTGGTTCCGTGGGAATATCCATTTCTACATTTTCTTTACTTTCAATATCCATGGTATTAGGTTTTGTAACATCTAATACAGTATCAGATGTGGGCAGAGGAACAAAATTGCTTCCGAGATCTGAGGCTATTTGGCTTATACTTTGAGCGACGTCAAATAATGGTATTGAAGTTTGACTTTCAATATCTTCTAAATTGTCAAATAATATATGATCATGCTGGTCTTCATCTTTTTTGTTTAATTGAGTAGGAGATATAGACGTAGATGGTGAAATTGATTGGGTGGTTATGGTTGTCGAATTGATTTTCTCATAATCTTTATTTAAAATGGCAGCGCTAGTTGTTGAGGTATATGTCGCATTGCTTGGAGTAACAGAATCATTAGTCTTTAAAATATTATGGTCATTGTAAGATATTTTTGTTCGCTCTGTAACATACTTTGTTGTAGATACAGGAGAATAGGTGCTGACTTTTTCATATATAACAGGTTTCATTGTAGTAGATGTGTTCACAACATTCTTTGAATTATTAGTATTTTTTATATTATTACTACCTAACAATGGTTTTAAAGAGGTGAAATTTGTAACAACATTTGTTTTATTTTGTGGTATAGCCGATACGACAGAATTCGTAGTGCTTGCAAATAATATTTCTGGTTTAGCTGTGGTAGATTTCGGTTTCAATGTTGTTCTTAGAGGCCGTCTTGTTAGAATAGGTATAGGTTTTGCGGTTGTTGTAGGTCTCTCACTCGTTGTAGTAGATGTACTAGTAGTCGTAGTAGAAGAAATCGTAGTCGATGAAACAGTAACAGTATTTTTCTTTAAGTTTTCATTTATATCAGAGGGTGGATTTGGTATTTCATTACTTTCTTTACTCTCTGTAGTTTTGTAACTTGTACTTAAATTATCGATTTCAATAGTTTCTGTTTCAGGTGTTATAAATGAACCAGATATTCTATCAGGGACTATATCAGCTCCAGTGTTTCCAAATATAGAAGGTAATATCAAACTCCAAGTATCAGATACGTCAGGAGTATCAAACGTAGGTGTTGCAATAGGTTTACTTTTATGAGCCTCCATTTGTGCTTTTAAAACATTTTTTACGTTAGTAACTACACTATGCACTTTTGTGTGTGAAGGTTGGCTAAAATTAAATGCTATAGTAGGCGCGTTATCATTTGCAAATGTAACTAGACCGTCTGCTTCTTCACCTGCGGCAACAATAGCTTGTATTTCTTCTAATGTCATCAATCTTTTAACAAGTTCTCCGGATTCATCAAAAGTGTAAAATTCATATCGGTCTGGGGTGAGTAAGTTTACTGGACTACCAACAGTTGCTGGAACACTCGACGGGGGTGGTAGACTGTTGCCGACAGCATCGGCTATGTATGGCAGTTTGGTGCGTCTGAAATGGTACAAATCATCCCATTAATTTGAATATATATTTTTTAAAATATTGTAAGCTTCTTTTATTGCTTTGTTTCAGCTTCACGCTATAACCCCCATATTGCAGCATAGGCAAAGGGTACCTTCCACCGTCCTTTTTGCCTAATTTTGGAGACATTGGGTGTTGAGTGGTGGAATTCAAAGTCGCGCTTTTGCCTTGCTACCAGAGTGAAGACATGCAAATATTAATAAATAATAATTCACACCCTCGAGTGAACTCGAACCCACAACTTTATTTTATATTTTCATTTTAAATATTTAAAAAAATTACAATCATATAAACACAAGAAATATTTTTAAACACATTTATAGAAAATAGTGAATAAAATAAAGTTCTCACCTGTTTTGATTGCTATCAGCAAGCGACAGCACCGCACTGATCAGCACGCACAATACGCGCATCCTGCCCAGCATTGCACCTGGAACTATTTTAAACACTTCTAAATAAACCAGAAAATTAAATCAATAAATGCTGAGAAATACTATTGTTCTTAGTAGGCTATTTTTAATTTCAAAAGGAATACGAGTTTAGTCTCGTACCCTTTTCATAATAATCATCTACAATCTTTCATAATAATCAGTACTAGGTATATAATTTTAGAATCAAAATATAATGCCATTTTCGTATTCAAGTTTAACATTTCAAAGACTAGTTTTCGTATACGTTTCAAACGTTCAAGTTTAGTATGAAAAAAAAAACAACTATCAATAATATCCCAATAATACAATATCTTCACATCTGCGTTTATTTAAAAAAATAATTAAAAATATAGCTACTGATTACATGTTAAATAATGACAGTGCGTCAATCGTATAGGTAATGCTATAAACCAAAACGAACTGTAAAAATTAAAAAAACCTGCTAAACAAGTAAAACGACGGTCATTGTCGCGTAAACTTGAACTACGAGGTGTGGCGTGAGTAGACTGTAAAGCCTAACGCGCTGTTGAATTTACTTCGATGACATTTTTATAATCATTTTAAAGTTACTTACAATGGTTGAACAAACATAAATAAAAAAAAAATCACACTATATTCTGCTCACAGCAGGGTAGGCAGAGGGATCCTAATATTAAGACACTCCGTCCGCTTTCCGCTGAAGCCTGGAGGCATTGCGTGTTGAGTGACGGAACTCAACGCTGCGCTTTCCCTCGACTCTAGAGCGACGAAATTAAAATATGAATTTTAAATAAATATTTAATTTCTTAGAGTGGGCATTGAACCCACAATCAGTCGCGTTTACACTTACAATTTCTGGCTTCTTAATGTTTAGCATTCGATTTTAGTCGCTATTTCTTTGGATAAATAACCGCCTTAGTTCTAGTGTCAACGCACTTATTTTTTCCTCTATTTTATAAATAGAAATGTAATGGCAATACAAGATCCCGATATAACATACACATGACGTTTTCTCTTATGTAATGAAATAAATATTTATTTATTTGTTTTTTTTTTAAATTACAATTAAGCAAGTTATAGCTTTAATATTATCTAACAACTTGGCAAGGAACGTCACGTACATCTTTTATACGACTACATATAGATACATAAATACAAATGTAAGAAAACTAAATAAAAGAAATGAGGAAACTCAAAGTTTTTAAGATATCAGAACGTCTGCTCAGTAAGTGAGCTTTGACCCAGAGGGCAGCGTGCGCGTGACCCTTTGTTTTGACAAGTTGTTTGCAAACGATGTAGGACACGTGACATGACACTCGGCCGCAGCCTAAGGCTCTATGTATACTGAACATGGAAATAAATTGTATGATTTTTCGAGAAGACTTTCCTATTATTGATGTTGTTTAAGCTTTGAGGTAAGCAGAAAGAACCTAGCGTGGACTCTCCTTCCCCATTTTCCGCCGAATTCTGAACACCGTTCGACACCAAAGCGAAGAATTGAAAATACTAAATATTTCATTTCTTCGAGTGAGGATAGACGAAAAGTGATATCATTTTGCCTGCTGGACGAAGATTAAGAAAAAAATAATTGGCAAATATATACTTATTTATATTCATATATACATATAACGAATTAAATATAAATTTTATTTTAATATTAAGTAATATCGTTGTCATATAAACTATGGACAACAAGCATCTTATAACAGGGTCACTCAACTCGTGCAGACGACATGAACAGCGCTGCAGGTCATTATACAAAGAAACGTACCTAAAGGTATATTTTATTTTACTATTAATAAAACATACATATTGTGTAAACATTTTTTAAATAGGATAAAAAATGTAAATAAAAATTTTTCGTCTTTTAAATTTCTCAATATTCAAAAATGGCGGAAACCCTAATTGTTTCATCCAATCGTAACAGCCAATTTACCTCGAATACGAAATAAAAAATAGATAGAACATAAAAAGAAACATTATGTTAGTTTAATAATAAAAATAAGTAAATGTCATGCGAAAATATAGCACGCTCTGATGAGCAGCAACCTGGTCCGTTAGGTGGACCGTGTGATTCTTCATAATTTAATGAGAAACCTCGGCTACATTATATAATGGGAATGAAAATATAAAAGTATTTTTATAAATATTTGAATTAAGCTTACGATTTATATTATTTTTTTGCACTTGCCATTGTAAATAACATCTACGGATAAACAAATAAGGCTTTTGAAATAATATTATTTCGTTAAATATTTTTCACAATAATTTTTAAAATTCATACTTATAATTGGCTTATAGCGTAAAATAGTATAATATTTTTCACGTAAACTTTTCAAAACTATAAAGAGCTTAATGTAAGCGAGGTGGTAGAACTTTCAGAGAAAAATAATAAGGTATATAAACTCTCGAAGTAATTAGAAACTTTATGGGCCATTCTTGTCTTTAATAAGATAGAGCTTCACAGCTATCGTGCCCGGAATAAATAATTGTTTTTATTTATTATTCCGGGCGATTACCAATTTATTTTCAAAAAATAGAAAACTATATAAAATCTTGGTAGTTTCTTGTCTCTAAATTACAACTTATTGTGAGTGAAAGATTACAATACCATACACATATGAACTATAAAGCTTAAATTGTTATTTTGGATGTTTTAAAACAGTCTAATATCAAAATAGTTCCTTTATCGCTTTCCGCTTTGAATTGGGATAATATATTATGAAATTTGGACATAAAAAAGGAAAATTTCATAAAAAAATTCAACATAAATATATAACATCCTTAATAATTTGATAAGAACACACTGTATCAGTAACACCAAGATCCCCACATCCACACACCACATATGATGGTGAGTACCACGAACTCCCATATCGGATGATCGCCTCTAATCGACACAAGTCCTTGACATTATTCCGCTACAGAACCTGTTGTTTAGTAATAAAAATCCAAAATTCCGTTCGCCGGTCTAGTCACTGAAAGTAAACGCGGTAACGGTAAAAGAACTTCGTGACAACTAAGGTCGATGAACCATCTCTTATTGTTTGCGGAAAAAAAATGTGTTTTACCTCGAAATATTTCTCACTGTGGACAAGTTTTAGATAAAATTATTATATAATTATTATTAATGGTTTTAGTTCTTTTTATTAATAAAAATTATATAAAAATAAGTAATAAAAATAAAATATATAAAAGTACGCATAAATCACTAACTTCAGTTCGAGACTGTGTACACACCTAATTTATGTCATAAGTAATTACTGTTTTTTTTTAAACTAAATCTTAATTACCAATTCCAGCAGTATTCTCATTGATTTTTTGTAAAGTATACTGTTTTTCAACTTAGCAGGGTAGGCAAGGGAAATCTAATGTTAAGACACTTCGCTCCCCAATTTCCGAGGAGTTCTGAAGCATTGCGTGTTGAGTGGCGGAACTCAACGCCGCGCTTTGACTCGACACCAGTGCGAAGAAATGAAATTTAAAGTATTTATTTATTTTGGATTTAAACTAACAACATTAAATAATTTATAATTTCTTATTCAAGATTTTTATTATTAATTTTATTATTTAAAGCTACCCTTATTCAAAATTAAGTCCAATAGCTTATGAGTACTCGTTGATTATGAACCACTTGTTTACGATTACGAGTCAAAAGAGACGTTAAATTCTCACCGTGCACAAACATATTTATTCGCATATAATTTTAATATTTCACATAATGTTTTTATTTATTTAGAAATGGAACAAGTAAAGTGGGTGACTCTTTAAGCTCGCCATTTTAAGCAAAAATGTTTTAGTACAACATTTTTTATGTTTTTTCCCTTGAAACTATATATTTTGGTTGTTTATATTATTTTTATTTGCTCTATAATTAAGTAGGATTGTCAGAAATACAGTGGCACTTTTAAAACATAAATGTAACTGTTTCCTGTTTTCCTTTAGATTATATGATAAAAAATAATTATAGGTAGATACATATTTTTTACATTATTAAAATGTTATTCCACACTAAGAAAAGAAAAATACGTATTAAAAAACGCATATCAATTCAAATCCCGCTACGTTCAAATTTTTTGTATGGGTTCAATCCCCTCTCGAGGAAATTATATATTTATTTAAATTCATAGTCTGAACACTAGGTTCTCTCTGCCTTCCCTTATCTGTGCATAAAACGGCGTAAAGCTGGTTAATTTTAAATTTAAGTAATAACTTAAGCTTTTCTCAAGTTAAACAGTTTTAATATTAAATCGTTCTAGATTAGTTATCACTTCTGAACTGAAAATATCAAATATTACATTTCCTCGAGTGGGAATCGAACCCACAACCTGTAGCGTTTACTAATGAAAAAGCCTCTAGAAAATCTAGATAATATTTTATAGTTATAATAATAAAATAAGGAAAATTCAATTAACTTTTCCCCTTAATATCTACACTCAAACGGGAACACAAAGGCTCGTTACTTCGCTCTCCACTTTACACCTCTTGACCAATGAAGATTGAGTGGCAATCTTCACACCTTTTATCAATACAAACTTATATTGAAACGTTCATCTCATAGGATAGAGAGTATTAACTATTTTAGTCTAGTGACTAAAATGTGACTTCAGAGTTGAAGCGCATACTTCGATCTGAAAGTATTTCTTCTTTAATTCTTCTATATTTATTTTAAAAACATATTTTACACCAATATTTACACTCAAGCTTATATCATATAAGTCAATAAATATTATTTTGAGTATGTTATGCCGATGCCGTAAGTATCCCATTCTTTTGTGCACGACGCATCATGTAACATTTAACTTGGCTCTCATTTCAAGTATACGTTTTTGATGGAATATATTACTTTTTGTACAGACATTGTTACTATTATTCATTAATATTTTATTATTTCTAAAATAACTTTATTTAGAACGTACAAACTAACATACAAAAGTATGTTATTTATCTATGCAAAATCTTATCTTCAACGTCCGTGAACTTCATAAAAGCTATTTCAAACGCTCCCACGGCTCAGTTTGTGGTTTCTCCGATCAAGAAATGAGACCATATTCAAATCGTTTGTACAATTTAACAATAAGAAAGTTACATTTATCTAAAAGATATTGTTCGTGGACAATTGTACTGCGTGGTTGAGATTCTAAGAAACTTTTAACACGATGCTAATTAAACTCATTACAAGACTTCACAGATACTGCTGGCCCAAATTACTTTGTTTATTTAAGCAAAATAACGGTCTCTCTGTCACAGAGATATTAAAGATTTGGAACAGTGTGATATGGACTTATTTAGGCTGAGAATAAAAAAAATATTTGTGGTATATTTCTTACTTCTGGCAACCCTATCGTTCGTTGTTGTCATTCTATGCTCTTATAAAACTACTAGAAAAGCTTTTTAACGTTAACACGACAGATTGTACAATGCAAGGCATTTCATCAGGGAATTTTTATGATAGGTACATTGGTTATTTTTATTATATGTAGATAACATATTTCGGTTATACTAAATCTTTTATTAATTATCTATATCAACTTGCTGTTAGCCCCCATTTTTGGTTAAGTCGGATTTCATAAGAACAGTATTCATATTAGGAAAACAGCAAACCTCTGTTCATCATAACATGACTAAAATATTTTATATCTTCCACTCTAACATACTAGGAGTGCTACCAAGCAGGTATTTTGTATGTGGATAAAGAAGCGCATAAAATAAACATAAGGGAAAAATAGGCGCCATAATATTTGATAGTCGACACTTTATTTAGTACTATGCTTGGAATATATCTTCGCTGAATGCCGTTCTTAAGAAATTAAGATATTAAAGAAGAATTAGATAACCCAATTTAAATTTTCGAGTTTATATCATACTAAAAAAGGCCAGTCGTGGTGCAGTGGCATAAGTGTCAACTAAACTTGACTGGTTGTGAGTTCGATCCTCAATTGAAGAAATTAAATGTTTACTTAAATTTATATTTTTATTTCTACTTCCCTTTGTCTACCATGCTGTGTGCGTGAAGCTGATTTTTTTCGTATTAAAAATATAGATTTTACTATGTGCAATAGAATATATTTTGTATATATTTCTATCAATTAAAAAAAATTAAGTTTATTAACAAAAAAAATCTTTAAAAAAACATCTCGCTCTTAGTAATTACTTATGTCCATTTCAAAGCAATTACTTCCACTAACAACAGCACACGTATCAGTTACCGTATTGTTTGCTCCGCAGGATCCGTATATTACATTTCAAATCAGCTAATGGGAAAGTAAATGGATATGTTTACAAGATGTATATACTAATAAATAATATAAAGTTTCACTTCCATCCTTCCATCAGCCCTTCCAAGTCCACTGCTGAAGATAAGCTTCCCCTAATGTTACCCACTCTGTCTGGTCCTGCATCCTTTGAATCCAGCGGATTCCTTCTCTCCTTCTTTAGGTTATGATATATCTGCTTCACTATCTAGATAAAGTCTTAAAGTAAAAAAGTCACAGTTATATATTTCAAATTTAGTCTTAGGTACTGCAGTTCTTTTTGTACAGATAGAAAAATAATTTGTATGTTGCTTGGTGACTATTTTTAATTAATAGTAGCATATTACTTATTTTACATAAATAAAAATAGGTATGTCAGTCAGTAAACTGCATGGAAGGTACCTTGTATATTTTGCATTTAATATTAGTTTCAAATAAATATATAACGTACGATTAAAACAGTTAACTAACTTTCTTTTTACCGATTCATCGATAAACATTAATGGCCATTGTCTAGTCAGATCAATGATAAAATAAGTAAAAGATATTTTAGAGATTATTAGTTATGAAAATATATTATTGATATATATCGTACTATAGCAACCAATCGTGGCAAGTCATGATGCAGGCGCACTCGAGGAAAGAAAAAAGTAGTACGCGGCGTTGAATTCCGCCACATAACACGCAGTGCCTCTAGAAATCACCGCGATATGGGGAACAGAACACAAGTTATTGAAAAAACCAAAAGTATTATTTCAAAAGTGGACTAAAAAGATGCTAAAAAATATGATAGCAGGGTTACCTTACGTGTAACGCCAATACGCAAATGGATTTATATAGATTGATACGGTTACCAATATCAAATATTTTCGCCTGAACAAATTGTTATTTTATGGCTGATATAAATAAAATGATAAAATCTTTTACCGTCTGCCTTGATAATAAAATACCTAACAATTCAACCGTTTTAGATTAGGACCATCAATCTCACTGGGACAATAAAAGAAGGGATCCTAATAAGGAATCCTGATAGAAAAGACTAGACTACTATATTATAATAAACAATAGGTACTTTTAGCACTATTTTGTAAACAATAATTATAACAATTACAGGATTTGAAGAATTTGTTATTTTAGCATAATATTATTATACAGTTGATAGGACCGCCAGCAATTGTTATAAAAATCTAAGATAATATCTTCAAGGAAACTAATATTCAGAGTGCATGCCAGGGCGCACTGCTAGTATATTTTTATATTAATAAAATCGATTAAGTGCGAGTCACACGCGCCACTCGAGGATTCCGTACCAATTTCAAGATTGTAAGTACAACTTACAAAAGTTGACAAACTTTAGTTTGCGTCTTGACAGACGGACAATAAGATAGATATGAGGGATAATAATAATAAGGGTTCTGTTTTTACCGATTAATATACGGAACACTAAAAACGTATTAAAATCGTAGTAGTAAAGACGAACTAAGTATTTAGTAAACTAGCGCATGCACTGTGCTGTGAAAGATCAGAGTGGTTTACAGAAATTCTTAATTGGAAAAGTTTTCCTGAAAGCTGAGAAGTAATTTACATCAGCAGTCAAAAATATAAGAAATAAATTGAACTAGGCCAATATACTTTATAATTTACCTTACAGAAGTAATCCGTCCCGAATTCCGATTTGTATCTAGTGTCTAAATATTCCGACCTTCATTTGTGAAGATCGGAATGTTTTGACACTGGAAACTTGGTTCTAGATTTTAGTTTTCTAATCTTTAATTGAAATTAACGTTATTTATTAGATAGACTAAAAAAGATCGTTATTAATAATTATACCATGTATTTATAATAGTACTAGTTATCATCGAAACACCTTTTAAAAGACATAACATTTTAAAATAAGAACTTTGGTTATCTAAATATTTTACTGTGAATTCAAGTAATTTTTCTGTTGCTCTAATTATCCTCAATTTATTAAAGAAACCCCTAAAAGCAAATTTATTACTATCTATTATTTCTACTTAAGAAAATTTTAAAAAGTAGCTATAAAAGGCATAAAACATGACGTCTACTTCATCAGTCATAGCTTAGTAGGCCGCGCCGCCTCCGACCTGATTTCACTTCCCTTTGGTTCATTTTAAGAGAAAACTGCGATTCCTTACTTTTCTTCTATTTTGTAGATTTGCTATGACGCTTTATTAAAATGGCCAATACACTTACGGCCGTGTTTTTTTTTTATTTTCAATATAAAGATTAATAAAAAACATACTAATACAACATAATAATTTACCTAAAGGACGTCGCGTCGGGGCGCAGGGGACTAGTGAGTGATTGTAACGCAACGGTTGTGGGTTCGATCCCCACTCGAGAGAATGAATTATTTTTTTCTTAATATTTTCATTTTTTCGCTGTAGCTGTGTGCTTTCCTTGATTGTAGCTCTTTGCATAATTGAATTCAAGCCCCAATATATGGTCTTTAGTTCTATAAGGTTTTTTATTGTTTCTTTTTTAATATGAAAAAAATAATATTAAACTTCTGTTAATATATTAACAATTTTCCACGTATTAAGTTAATAGTTTTCTGCGGTACTTACCGTTAACCTACAAATATGAATATGTATGTAAACTTTATGGTTATAATTTTATTAGACACTTACACACATTAAAACACTTTCGTTTTAAACCATATCGATGGTTTAAAATAACTGCCTATAAAAAGACGAGCTAGAAAGTCTCCATATATGCAGTAAAAGTTGTATAACTGTAGTAATTATTTATACATTTCTCTACATATATGATACTTATTTTTCATGTGATACTTTTTTTTAATCATATTCTAATAGCAATATTTAAGTAAAATACGTCTCAGATATTTTAATAGAATATGAATATGTAATTATTATTTGAATACTTAATTTCTTTTTTCTGTAAAAAATCAAAAATAGGAAAAAAAGTAATTAATAAAAGGTCTTCTACTAAATAAAGACAATCATTTATTTGTAGTAGTATTGAAGTAGACCCCAAGAAGTAATACACCGTTTCCCTAAATTATTAGGAGCACAAAACGAATTACACGCTCCAAAGACATTGATGGAATGATCAAATTAGTTCGAAGTCCGTCTTCAAGTTTTATATCACAGTGTACGAGCGAAGCCTAATTTATCAAAATACAACTTGGAATTAAAGAAATAACTAAAAAGCATCGATTCTCTACAAATAAGGTTGATTTTAAATTAATAATACAGCAGGGTAGACAAAGGGAACCCAGTGTTGAGATTCACGCATACCGCATACAGCAAAGTAGACAGAGGGAACCTAGTGTCAAGGCACTTCGTTCCCCATTGTCCACCCATTACTAGAGGCATTATGTATTGAATGGCGGAACTCAACCCCACGCTTTGCCTCGACACCAGAGCGAAGACATGAAAATAAGTAAGTAACTATTTAATTTCCTTGAGTGGGGATCGAACAGACGACCAGTCGTGTTTACTATCACACACTTGTGCCGCTGCGCGACGACTGGCCTAAATGTTTCTAATGCTATTACAGAATGCATATAAAATAGCATACATCTTTTAATGATACTTGCAATTTTTAATGACGACTGCGTTTTTAAACCCAAAAAGCCAGTTTCTATGTAAAACCATGTCGTCTTGCTCTATTATGCAAGTTTTCAAAAGGTGTTCCACATTCTGACAAAAATGAAGAGATGTTTCAGACCAATTCGTCCCAGCATCCGCACACTCAATACTAAAATACTTATGTATATGTATATAGTTTTTAATTAACTAACATTGTACTGTAAATAAGGAAAGTAGATTATGAATCTCATTAATATTTACATGTATTAAAATGTTATTCGCAAATTGCTATAATTTTGGTGTTGTCATTTCAATTTTAATATTAAATTTAGAATATAATGTATATTTAATTTATACTGAAATTCCATTGTTTTAATTTGTTTATTATTGTAATAAATACTTCAAATATTAACTTGTATAACAGGATCAAAAGATGATATAAAAACAATCAAATAAGACAACTACCTACTTAAAAAGTATTTTTCAAGACATCTACATACTTAAAAAGGTAATAATAATAAATAAATATTTAATTAATATTTGTCAGTTATTATATTTTTTATTAGATATTAAGTACATTTTTAGTTCGTTATCCGAAGTGTATCGCTGGAAAGACCTAGAAACAGGATGTTAGTAGATACTGTAAAAGAGCAACTACAAACTGAAGTTTCAGCTGTAGCTCGCCGTATCTCGTCGTATATAAAGCAGAATCAACCTTTTATTTTTATAAACTTAACAACTTTGCAGTAGATCAATAACAAATGAGATCAAAATAAACTATAAAAATGAAATTTTAATTGTAAAATAATTATGCAAAAGTAAAATATTCCCAAATATTGTTTATTCATATATTAAGTACTAATTTGTTTGATATTATAAATTTAGCCAATGGCATGATGTTTAAAAATATATTAGAAAGCAAATAAAATATAACAAAATATTTGATTAATTATTATATACAAAAAATAATTATTATTTTTAACATGGCAACATTTCAGGATAAAACCAAGACCTAAATAGAGAGATAGATCATATTCGTTCGTTATCTTGAGTTGAACGTAACATTATTTCTTAACTTTGTAAGCTTATAGGGGGTCATTATGAAGTTGGACATGGAGCCGGTAGTCATAAAGCCTCTATTATTTAAATACATATATTGTACCTCATAGAAAATTATATGTTTTTCAACTTTGTATTAAAGTATCAGTAAAGTTAATACAAAAGTATGTTAGAGTAGATTGATAGCTCAGTAATATCGCGACCTTAATGACTAGCTTTACTTTAGAAAAAAAAATTGTTAGCTTCAAACTATATCTTGTATATAGCTAAAGGCGGGGGGAATGTAGAGACATTGCGTGCTAAGTGGCGAAACTCAACGCCGCGCGTTGTCTTCTTACCAGAAAGTTGAAATGAAAATATTTCATTCAGTTTTAATCAAACCCGCAACCATCGCGTTCACAGGAAACCGTGCCGCTGCGCCACGGAGGCCTCAATAACATATCGAGGATAAAACTTACTAAGATCTTCTCTAAACAAACTCAACAAGTCTTTTATATAAGAATTATGAAAATTATGTGAACGGCATACATATAACGGTGAAATAAGTTATTAAATAAGTGTTTAAGATTCTAGTAAACTCAGCAAGTTATATAAGAATGTCGCTTAAAGCTGTTTCTCTTAGCGTATTTCTTTGCGTACTAACGGTTCATAGCTGTAAATTCCATTTGCATATTAATTAGGTAATTAAAAGTTGACGCAAAATTACCTTACTG
>JAEBDU010013243.1:62836-74243 GCA_016802625.1 Heliconius numata
GCTAAAGTTATAAAATAATTTACAACTTAAATTGGTATACTCCGGATCAATGTTAAAGTCAGAGTTATATTGAAGCTTATAACTTTTTAATTATATTTGTTTATGAGAAAATCATAACTGAACGGAGACAAACATTTTTTTTCCTTTCACGCTGTATCCTGCATGTAGCACGGTAGGATGAGCAAGTGTTAAGACACTCCACTTCCCACTTACCGCCAAATATAATAATATATTAACTGTAGGCTATGTAAGGTACAAATTGTACATTGCAGCTGCCTCAATCAATCTCCTGTTTTAATTATTGCAGACGTGTTCCAATATTGATTCCCCGACGTTAGTTCCTGAATAAAACGGATTTGAAACGCTCGAAACGAATAAAAACATTAGAAACTGTTAGTGCTGAATTTATACAAAAAATATACTGCCTTTTCATTTCGGCACTAACAATATTTTTAAACCTAAAGCAAAATTCACGATACCTGTGCAGTTTGTCGGATTTTTTTATTAACTTCCATATAATGGATAGTTTCATTAATTTTAATAAATAATGAAAGAATCTTTTCATTTCCCATTGAAATGTACCCACAAAGGATCTCAATTAAAATTTAACTGACATGAAATGTTTACCAATACATAATACTAATTATATATTAGTGAAACGTAATAGTTGAAATCTTTTTCCTCGATAGTGAGAAAAAACACAATCAATAAATCGATATATTGAATCGATAGATTAGTAAATATAACATAATCAACTTATGGATACACAAACAAAACGAATACAAAACTTATTGGAGACTTGACAACTGTGAAAGCGTTGCTGACCTAATTTTTATATGACCTGCAATGCAGCTACTAGCCTATAAGGCTGGAAGGAAGTTTTGTTTGTTCTTAAATTGTCCAATCAAAGAAAGCTAAATGTGAAGCCTGATAACACGGTGAAGAATTGTACATGCAAAAAATGTATAGAAAAATTGCACTAAAAATTATTGTATTTTTAGAATATTTCACATAGGTTAAAAATTTAGATGAAATATTTCTAACCAGAAACAAGCAATTCATTTGTAGTGGACAACTTTTATAAACTATTAAAAAAGTAAAACCGAAAATTTAGATTTTTGGCTCTAGCTCTTCACGCTTTAGGTTATTTTATAAATAAATAACTTAAAATAAATAAATAAATAACTTTGTAAAGTACATTAATGTTTAAACTAACCTAGAAGCCTAATAAATCATGACCTAAGTTGTTTTACTGACTTAGTCAATCCTTTTTGTGAGCATGAAAGATGGGCATTGGGACGGCAAGGTCGTGTGATCCATGCCCTCTACAGGATAGTCTGAACTACCCTAAAAGTTTTACTAACAAAAAAAATTAAAAAAACCTTCACAGGAAAAGATCATTCCAAAATAAAGCCAAGATCCAAAAGTAGCTCTATATTAAAAAATAAATAAAACAATAAACCTAACCTGTGTCAGGTTCTCATTATACTGTCGTTCAAAAACACTAATAAAATTCTTTATGTCTAGAGCAATCAAAACGAGCAACTTAAACTACTAATTATATTATTTTCAACATTTTTAAAGTATTATTCCACACTTAGGAAAGAAAAATACTGTTCTAGAAAACGTGAAAAATCTGGATCTGAACTGCTTGGACAGTTTCCAAGAGTTGCGTCCAAAACATACTACGTCCAAGTTTTTATACGTTTTGCTTAAAAAGTACTAATCACATTATTATAATATTATTTTGTAATTAGACTATTAAATGGTATAATAATCTAGAGTACATATGGTAAAGCCCAGATAGTTTTCGCACTTTTCGGAAAAGTAATATAATAAAACAAAGTTTTTATTTCAGGGAATAATGATAGATATCCATAAAGCTGAGATTATTATCAAATAGTAGAGAATTTAGATATATTGAAACAAACTTCAGCTTACTAAAACTTTAAACCACACTAACGACGGTTTTGTTCATTAAGTAACTATCATATTGTAATTTCATTTATTTTTAAGACCAATAAATAGCATTATAATATGGTATTTAGTTATTAGATACTTTTTTAAGTATTATATTTTATGTTATTTTACTGTATAATTAAGTAAAGTACGACTCGGGTACTAACATAAAATACGAAATATTTTAAATACGTAAAAGATTTAAATACGCCTTAAATAAATAATTTAGTACAAAATAATACATTTATTCACCCAATATATGGACTAATTTAAGAATATGTACGAAACTATAACGCTAATATTTAGCCAAAGTTTGGCTATAAATCCGTTTTATCTCGTAATTTAGTGCAAAACCGAGCTTTTGTGAGTATAAAATTACCATCTTTAAAGAGATTTAAATTAACGCACTTTATTAATTATTTCAACTTGTATTAAGAGAAAATATTAAAGTGTTAAAATCGTATTGATTAATTCCTTATTCCATTTCCTACCGTAATAATTTCAAATATAAAAAATATGAATAGAGCGAGTAGGTAGCCATAGTAGGCAGGTTGAGAGAACCGTTGTCCAATTTCCGCCTGAATTCAAGACATTGTGTGTTCAAGACATTGCGCGGCGGAACTAAACGCCACACTTTTTCTCACCATGCGGCAAAATAAATGCAATTTTATTATTCCCAAAGAGGATTGTACCCAACACCATCATGGTACAGTAAGATGCTGTCGTACTGTCACTGTGGCCTTGACGATTGTTTATAATATTAAATTCAAATAATTCCATGAGTATGAACCTACAATCATCGTTCGCCATTAAAATATATACCAATTACTACGACAGCGTTGTTTGTTTATTTTTTTAACAATAAATAACATTATAATATAATTATGTATTCTCTAAGTATATATATTTAACAAAAATTGGGTTCAATTTCGTACAAGAAACTTAAATATTCCCAAAGAAACCCCAGTGCGGTTTACATGAAAACTTGTGGGTGGTGTTGGAGCACGTACTGGTACGAGATTACGAGATCCAGCTCGAACAAGAGTTAGCTTATAATCCTAGCGTGATGCTATGAAGCTTAATGAAGTATCGCGCTCGAAAAGCTTTCTTTGATAATCTCACCAAGTTTTCTCCAGCTTTTATACCTTAAATTTCTCGAAAGAAACTTATTTTTCAAAAACTACGTACATTTCGTACAAATTATTATTATATTAATATAGTTTTATAAGAAATTCTTATCAATATGTTTATATATTAATAAGTATTTCTGTATAATTATTTATTTTTAAGCGACATATTAAGTATACATCGAATATGACATACAAATGTCATTAGAAATCCGGTAAAAGGCTTTTAGTATACAGTTATGAAGTTATAAGTAGATATTACTGGCCTATCGTGTCATGGCGCTAATTATATACTTCCGATGAATAAAATATTCTATTTAGATTCCTACTAATACCTTAAAAATATTATCGTTCTGTTTACATTTAATAATAATAAAAAAAATATTCCTTTATTTTGTTCTAATCATTCACGTCCGACTTTAACGAGGGAAACGTAACTTAAATTCTCTGAGGATATCTTAAAACTAAGGTTGAAATTGTAATAAACAGAGAATATAACCCAAGCCTTGATATTATAAAAGTAAAACCTTTGTGAATAAATTTAATTTAATTTTTCAATTAAGTATCGTATATAATATTTTAATGTATGTACCTTTACAATTTTAAAAGTTATCGTCAGACATAAAAGTATCAAATGAATCTCGAACGAGTAATCTAATAAGATTTGCGAAAGAGGAATTGCAATTGCTTTCATTAACCTTCACTATATATATCTAACCAGTTATTATCTAGACATGTACCTAACTTATGAGAAAGATAAAAATAATATCAAGCTTAACCAGGCACTACCAAGCTTGTCTAGATCTCATAACCATTTTAAAGTCATCTTATATCATTAGTTTCATTACAAATAACATTTAAAATTAAAAATAACCAATTTTATTATAATATTTTTAAATATAAATTAAATAGACATGAATAATAAATTGAAAAGATTGTTAATTTCATGAAAAAAAGCTAATCTATATATGTTAAACTTACCAAACAAATACTAGATCGTTTCAAAGACCTGATGAGATATGAAGCATCACGAAACACGAAAACCTCGTTCTGGTATTGTTTTTCCGAGCACACGAGGTTTGCCGGCCAATGTCGGTGACAGACTAGCCCGCTCTCGCCGAGCGTGCCTCGTCGCTTACTCCACTTTCGTTCCCTCTCCCGAGACAAGACCGATTTATCACTCTGTATCTGTAATCCCGGAACATCCTTAACTTGATGCCAGCTCATTTTTTTTACGTACAAAAGTATTCGTATTTAGTACTATTTTTAATTTTTTTTCACAAAATTCACAGATCGCCAGGTTCAATGAACTTCCATTGATGTTTTCGTCTGGTATATGCAAATGTCTCGTAATATAATTCTCAAGTTTACTTAACAGTTAGTTGGTTTTGTGGTTATTACGTTATACTTTCGGTTGTTTTTATGATTTAAAAGTAAATAAAACTATATATTTATCTATTTTTATATCTTTATTTTACATTTTGTAAATACAGCCATTAGAAGCTCAAAAAGTGAATTAAAGTATTTTTTAATTTATTTCTTTGATATGAACAAAAACATCGTTACTAATCGCGTGGATGTTAAATTCGCGGCCAATTATTATAGATATCATTTAAATATAATACAGTATCTAGTAAATATTAACTTACTTAGTAAATATAAATAGAAACTATTTCGGTTTCGTTCGCCAAACTTTGTTCTCTGTAATGATATACCTAAAAAGCTATTCATTGTTGTAATTTAGCACTCACATTGCTGTAGAAAACTTTTTATATGACAGAAAGACATACATAAAGTTGACGTTTTAAGTTTCCGTACCGAATTTGGAGTGGCGGAACTCAACGCCGTGCTTAGCTTTGTTGTTAGTACGAGGTAATGAAAATATTATTATAGTGAGGTACGGAAGTGCCGTAATGAGGACGGAATATCTTAAAAGTAGGTTCTCAGGCTCCTTTATCCCTCCTACAATATATGCGGGATACAGCGGGAAGCTAAGGTTTTCCTAAAAAAGTAAACTTTGATTTTAGCTACGCAGCATTCTCTAATAGACAGAAAAATAAAAATGAAATAATCCTATATGATGAGTTTTTCGCATCTTACCGTTTTAAATCAGAATTGGAACCTAAGACCACCTAACAACAAACAAGTATTATGTATTAAATAATTATAAACTGTCACAGAAAACCCGTCACGAATATAACAATGGTATCTAATGTCCAACTAACTCCAAATGTCGTCACAGAGGACCAGAGAGTCGTTCGTGTAACTAAATTTATAATGGCTCTGCATACATCATAGCAACACTTGCCTTTGTGGTATAAAGTATAATCATTGTAGTATAACATTTTCATTTTATATGCTAATCTAAAGTACTTACAGTACTAATTCCCAAGATACTGGGAAAGGCTAGGTCTTAAAAAATGAGCACTAAAAGTATATACAAATTTGTTGTTTTTTTAGGTAGAAGGTTGTATGTTTACAAGCGAACGTTGAACTATACAATAATTTTAAATAAAATCAGCTTCACGCTGCATCCCTCACACAGCAGGTTAGGCAAAAGGACCCTTGTGTTAAGACACTCCGTTCCCCACTTTCCGCCAAGCAGAAAGAAGCGAAGAGCGAGCGAGAATTCCGAAGAGCTATGGAAATGGATATTAAAATATAAAAAATCATCTTCTCAAGTGGGGATCGAACCCACAACTGGCCTCAATAACAACAATCATTTTGTATTATTATTTATATGTCACTTTTTTACAAGTACATAAACTTTTTTACATTTATATTAATACTTTTACATCAAAAAACATAGATGGGCGGATGTAATGTAAGTTTGTTGTTTTATTCCTTAGGGGACTCATTCGCATTTGCAATAAAAGTCGTTACAGTGTAGGTACTTCGCTACGATCATAAACTCAGCTAGCTTTTATAAATCTACTGTCCTCATTTTATATTGGATTGGACATCGTCTTTTAGGAATTTTGGAAAAGCTGAAAATAAGAACATTTTGAGATATCTTTATTATTATATTTTTTATTTATTTTAAAAAGCTAAAAGCTAGCTTTTCCCATTTATCCATATCCATTCTACACTTTCAACTTATTTTAGAAATAAAGCTGTTATAACAAGTTCTAACGCTCTGTTAATAAACATATTATATGGATATTGTTCTGTTTAAATATTATTATGTTACATATATAAATATTACTTTAACTGAGATTTGGATTAAATATGAAAGTGTATACAAATTTGTAAATTGCGTATAGAAACTCGGATGTTATTGTGTACTCTTACTCTTGTGACCAAACATTAAAAAGCACACACTTAGTCACTTACTTTGTCTTTGAGACCGTAATGGCGCAGTGGCATAAGGGTCCGATAGTAATGCGACGGTTGTGAGTTCGATCCTCACACGAGGAAATTAATTATTATTTCTTAATATTTTCATTCTCCGCTCTGGCACCGGCATTGAGTTCCGCCACTCAACATGAAATATAACCTCTTTTACAGAAGTCGTTTAAAACGTAAAAATATTTTATAAATAAAATAGAATTTTATAAACCTTTCAAACAGTATAAAAATGTTAACTTTTATTTCATGAAAGCTTTAAATCGATTGCGAGATGTGAAATTTTTATACATTTCTAGTGAATCTACGTCCCCATGAGAATACGCTGGTGAGATTTGGTATTCAGGACTATCAAATGCGAGATATATGTACAATATTCGTATGTACATGTAATGTACGTGTTTTCTGTATATACTTATTTATAAAAATTTGATTTTTACTCTGTATCCCACATAGGTGTACGTACGCAGAACAAAACATATTGAGGCACTACTTTTTCCTCTTGCCCCAATTTGAGTGTTTTGTTATCAAACCTGAGCAAGGAGAATAAAAATAATTCATAAAACAGCTTTTTTATTAGATAGTAATTGGTTTTTGGTTTCTAACGAAATCGCTTCCTAAAGAAATGCCTAAAAAAACAACAAATCTAACCAAGAGATCTCTTGAATATATCGGTGGAACTTCTGGACATTTTATTAGAACCAGTTCTATGCGGAGGATGGAGGATGCAACGACGACGCGTAATAGTAAGCGATTTGCCTTTCGATATGGGTCAGTTTTCTTGGTAACAATCGAAAATTACACGCTTATCTTCCGCGGTCTTTTGATTATCGACCCAGTCTAGAGACTTCCTGGTGAAAGATTGTATATAATGTTTCTGTGATAGTATGTATGCTTGAATATCAATAGATTTATATAATAAAGCAGTTTTAAAATCTTATAATTCAAGGTGGCAGAAAGAGCCAAGTTCAAGACATTACACTTTCCGGCCAAATTTCAAACAGTGTTGGGACACTATCATATTTTTGTAGAAATGAATTGCGGCAGTTTTTAAAAAAGAAATATTTTATATATTTACTTTACTATTGTAAATATAAATATATTTTTTTACTATTTAACTTTCTTAATAATTGCTTAAAGTTTAACCTTAACAAAAATGTCGTATATGAAATATACATATTTATGACATAATAATATTAAATAACATAAATTCAACTAATGTTAGTTATCTCAAAGTATTTATTGTGCACGTCACATATTGTAACATGATAAATACAATCTCTTGATATTTTCAGTACCATTATTCATTTGTTAAAACGTTGAGTTTTAACAAATGGGTTTATAGCACAGTCTTGACAACTCGTATATAGCAGATAGTTGATACAAGCTTCATAAATATTTTAAACACTTCATGCTATTTATTATAACTTTACTGTCTACAACATTTTTAATAAACAAGTGAATTTATTTTTTTACAAAATATTACATTATATTACCTGCGGCGTTGAGTTCCACCATTCAACACGCAAAGCCTTCAGAATTCAGCAAAAAATGGGGAACTGAAATATCTTAATACGAACAGAAGTTCAAAAAAATCTAGGCATGTATCTACTTAAAATGTAATAGAATTTTTTTTGATTACATTTTCTTACCTCGAAAAAACCTCTGTTTTTCTATTCTAGACACGTCGACAGCCAAATATATGTAAATTAGAGCTCACCGCCCATCTGCCGTAAGCCTCGGCAATTCCGTGATTTATTAGTATAGCAGCCACCACTGAATAAACCACTAACTTGTGAATTATAAAAATAACGGAAGGCTCATTTTTGTGGGCACTGACCATTGACGAGAGACCATTTGTCTGTTTTAATGTTTCTTTTATTACACTTTTAAGTGGATCTACATCATGTTTCACTTGTTGGCTTATAATTATATATAATTAATTAATATTGTATTTAAAACTACATATGTACATAACCTAGTTTTCTTACAATATCATTTTTTGTTATATTATTCCTAAATCTATATAAAAAAATTATAATTTAAATCTGCTCTATATTAAGGAAGTTAGGGACGTTTTCTTGGCGTTTTCCAACACTTGTCTTAGTTATGCCTACATTATTAAGACAAATACTCATTAGGGCGACATTAGAATAAAATTACCGCCCATTGCAGTCGTATAAATATATTATACAGAATCATTCATTCAATTAGAAAATATAAACAAAACAAAATTTACTAGGAAATTTAGAAACGCATACATCCACTCTGAATAGTATTACAATATTAACGATGATGGATTACAGATCCGCTTTGAATATTGTATGAGTTAACTGGATTCATTTGTTTAAATCTACTCCAATCCCAAACCCTGTGTTGGGCAAATAATAATAATAACAGGAGTCTGTGATATAACGCTAACGTACTTCCATGGACAACAAGCATGCTTATATTTGAGTGTATTTTGTTCTCTATATATTAACTGGTTATGTTACATTTATTTTGTATATGAACTCACTAAAGATTAAAGATAGAAATTTTGATAGCTTTTGTACAATTTATATTCTATTTTTTTACGGTTTTTGGGCACTAATTTTGGGCAAAAGAAAGAAAATTGTTTGACTGCTACACACCATTCATTTGATAAAATAAAAATAACACCTTTTAAAATATCAACATTCATGTATGGATTTGGTCCATTAATTCATAGGCAAGACCAAAATACATGTAATCCAGGTAGAGACCGCCTACTCTGGAACTGGAGCCACAAATACATACAAACAGGTAATGACGATGGCAGAAAAACAAAATCAGCAAAAAAAAGTAGCAGTAGTGGAGCAATAGTGGAGTGCCACGTATCCAGATGGTGTGGAAGGTACTTGAGTGTGTAATGTACTGTGCTGTAAGAAAATTCGGCGGCAGGTAACAGGTCAAATAGTTCTCCAGAACATTCCTCATTATTAACGCGGTAGAGAATGCACAGTGAGGAGACATTTCGTCTAATATCGATTTGAGATAAACTTGTTTCCTTTTACGAGTATTTAAGTAGTGTCGCCACTCTACACGCAATGCCTCTAGATTTCGACGGAAAGTGGGGAACGGAGTGTCTTAACATTAGGTTCCCTCTGCCTACCCTGCCGTCTGCGGGATACAGCGTGAAACTGATTTATACGCTAATTTGTATGTGTCTGTAAATTCAGTTTTACAGTAGACGGTCTATATCTAAAATTATATTTAGGTATTCTAAACTGCAAAATTCTATTAGAATTCATACAATCAAAGTGAGCTTGGATTTGCTAAAACAAACTTCGAATATCAATTGGTACGATCTAAATCCAAATATGATTTGCAAGACAAATTGTCGATATTTGCTACCGATTGATTTTTGATGTAAAATCTAACCTAACTTAATGAAGCTACCTAACGTTTCGAGTTTATATTTGAATTTACATTTTTAGTCACTGAAATATTAACACATTTTTCTTAACATATAGTTAGATAATTTACAGAGTAAGTGTTTTAACACTTACACAGTAAAATTCGATGATTTTTTATATAACACAGCACTTCTCTTATTAGATATTCTCTATACCATAGACACTAAAAGTTGTAAGAGAACCATTTAAATGCAAATAGTCAGTAGAGATTTAATTAGTAAAACATGTGTACATATATCTATGAATTTCAGAACTAATTAATGAACTTCCGAAGGAATACTGCGACTAAGTTCATTTATATATTTTTTATTGAGTTTAAAACTGAAACTTTGCATTTAAATATTAGAACATTGTGTTGCCTAAAACGCTACTGCTCTCTGAAAAGAGCATATTTAACTTGGCAAGGATAAAACTCTGATTGCAATTTTAATTCTTGCAACACTATGTAAATTTACTTTAACTTTATTGAAAATGTGTATTAATAAGACTTATTCTAAGCTTTAGAGCAAAATTATAAATAAAGAAAAATATAGCAACTAATCCTCTCTTTTCTCTAAAAATTAAAAATAAAAAATGGTCTATTATTTTAAAGAAAATAACATAATAAACAAAAAGGGAACATAGAAATTGTGAATATTGTAAAAGAACCTGAGAGCTGACCACTGAGTTTATTGCGATCGGTCATTTATTTTTATTATCATCAAGTAGCGGTAATGGCGAGCACTTCTGTACCGTAACGTCACGCTCCGAATTCGATTGTGCGTCCCTAACACATCTTAGTTCTTTTATTATTTCGGTATACTAGTAAATGCCCGCTGACTTGCTTGTCCTTGTCTGCTAAGTTATTATTCTCGTAAAATTTATTTTACAGTCGCATAAGGCGACGTTGAGTTCCGTCGCTTAACACACAATGCCTCTAAAGTTGCGGAGAGGCGGAAAATGGATAACGGAGTGTCTTAACAATAGGTTCCCTCTGCCTACCGTGAAGCTGTACGGGTATGGCTAGAATTAAACTTGCAGCGTTTTATTACGATTTCTTATTTTTTTAAGAGTATAATTTGTGTCTTATACAATTATACGGAATGTATAATAAAGTGTATTTATTTATTCATGACTTACAAATTTTACGGTCATCATTTATTATGCATTACTTAATTTATTATGTACTCGTACATATATTATGAAATTATAGCAAGCAATATAGATTAGAAGATTATACAGCTTAGTAAAATTAGTTTATTAGTTAGACATTGTTAGAAACCCAAAAAATCTTGGACGTATAAATATTATTGGACGATTACAAAAGAGCGCGGGTTCCCGCTAAGTTCTTTTTTTATATACATTTTTTAAAAAGTATTTAACCTTTAACTATTTTTACTAAGCTTTTTTTTCCCATGTGTCGAATAACAGTTTAAAAAAGCAAAAGGTATCACATATGAACTCTATATAATTACATTCATATGAATGAATGTCATAATTACAATATGTCATAATCTATATATATAAAAGGACTTGTCCTCACTGACTGAGGTAAGACGC
>JAEBDU010013243.1:74253-144287 GCA_016802625.1 Heliconius numata
CTCCCCCTAAGGGTGCAAATAAGGGGTTGAAAGTTTGTATGGAAAAAAAATTAAATCGGCACCAATTCTTATAAAATTTGAAATTCAGACTCTTAAAAGTATTTAATTGAACACATGTTTCATGGTTTTCTAGAATTCTTTCCCTAAGGGTGCAAATAAGGGGTTGAAAGTATGTATAGATTTTTTTTTAAATCGGGACCAATTTTTATAAAATTTGAAATTCAGATTATTAAAGTATTTAATTGAACACATGTTTCATGGTATAGAATCCACCCCTAAATACGCAAGCGAAGCTGCGCGCGCCCGCTAGTTACAATATAAAGTAACATTCTGGGATTGGTCTTAGTTCTTTACGCATATTGGAAAAACATAAAATGTTTACATGTATAAATACTCCGTTCCCCACTTTCCGCTGAATTCTGTGTGCATTGCGCGTTGAGTACTCAACACCGTGCTTTATCTCGTTACCAGAGCAAGAACATGAAATATTTAATATTTCATTCCCAAGAATGGGAATTGAACCTACGATCTTGCGCTCCTACGCCACGAGGTTTTCATTATTTCTAAGTAATTATTAATGTCAACCAGCAACGTACATGCTTATCACAAAAGTAAATATACTATTTTATAAAACAAAATAAAAATGTATAACGAAATAAATTTTTATAGCAAAACATTATCTATAAATTGGTATCTATTATATAATATATGCCCTGCAGCCCTGCATATAAATAGGATTAAGGTCATGTATATTACAGTAATTCTCTATATCTGTGAAGATGAGAACCTAACTTTGAAGTAACTTGAAAATAACTTATATCAATGACATGATATGAATACGAACATACCAGTATATGAGTTTGGAAAGATGCTAAGTTAATTATATTAGCAACAAAAAAGCTAAGAATTGTCTTTTTCTTGAATATTATAGATTTTGAAAAAGCCAAAGTTCCTTTAATAAATGAATTCAATATGCACTGTTTATTTACGCAGTTTGGAGGACGGCCCTAACCTTCAAAAAGGGCACAATAATATAAAAAAACTTTAACTAACTGTATTAGACATAAAAATATCAGGGCCTACATTTTAACACGTACTTACAGTTATAAACCTCCGTTTAACTTTAAAAATAAATTAAAGGGTATAAAATGCTTAGTCATTTCATCTCTGATTATCCCTTGAGATACGGTGAACTCAGCATTCGGACTAAACCTTATTTAAATTTATTTTTAGGGCTCCTCAAAAAGTAGAAAACGGAACCCTTAAAGGATCCAATCGATCCGAGGTTGACAGACAGGTCAATAATATTTATCTCGAGATCGCGTAGAGGTATCAATTGTATCTAAAAGTAATATCAAATATTTAAATATATGGTCCTTTGGAGCATTAAGCTTCAATCAAAAGATACGAGCATTTATGCATTTACAGTTCATTTCATACAAAATGAGTGCATACACTCGCAAACATGAGGTTGTGACCTTCATTTGCCGCGTAATCAAAATCTATATGGAGTTTCCCGTAGACCTAAAGTAATGAAATATTGCAGTACAAATAAGGGGGGAAAAATACCGCAAAAACTTATAATTGTAGTTCTTTTCATAGATATTTATATAAGTTTTACTTCCTGTTGACCTACAATCCAGAATTTTTTACGAAACCTTCGGCGGACGAATCCCATTCGCACTTGACTGGTTTTTGTTATGAAAATATTCCTCATAAAATATCCGTTCAGTAAAGAAAATTATTATGTTGTATGTTATTTGCAACACACTGTCAAATAAATATAGTATAGCATTTTATCACGTTTTAACAGTTTAACAAAAGATTACATAAAAGCTCGTATTACGGACATGTTGATCGTCTCAGGAGATATCGAGATCTAGTTTAGTTATTACTTCATAAATATAACAACGCAGGCGTGTCAGCCTTTCAAAATATCTTATTAATCAACATTTCATTATGGAGACAAAAATAAATTAATTATACTTTATCCATTAAATTAAAAAAGACAAAAAAGAATGATATTCATTCAGTATGATATGATAATCATTCAGTTTGAGAGAAATCATTCAGTTTGATATGATATTCATTCAGAATTTTATTTTTGTAAATGCAAATACATAATTATATTTATTTAAATTAAATTTGTAATGAATGTTTATTCATCATACATTATTATGGTAAATAATGGCCACTTCTCAATCGAAGTAACTTATAGATAGGTCTTTAGCCCCGGGAAATGAACCAAACACCACCTCCCAACCTCCGCGCCGTGACGGTCACATTTATTATATAAAGTTAAAATATAAAATAACTAAAAACTAACTAGAAAGCAACAAGATACGGGCAACACGATCTTAACATCAGTAAACGTGACTTACACTAACAAGATAACAGCACAAAAATTCTTCCTTGTAAAGGATACATTCCACAATGAAGCTTTAATTAAACTGTTCCCAAGCGGTTATGAACATTATTTATTTTAAATTTTATACTTTAGCCTTTAATTTATTTTATTTTTCAGCTTTACGCTGTACGCCCCAAATAGTGATGTAGCAGGAAACCTAGTGTTAAGACACTCCAATGCACACTTCCCGCCGGATTCCGGAGGCTTTTCGTGTCATTCAGACAGAACTCAACGACGCGATTTGCCTCCTTACCTGAGCGAGGAAATTATTAAATATTTTATTTCCTCGAGTGGGATTGGAATCCACTGCCTGTCGCACTTACAGTCCCACACTTGTGTATATATAAGTACACATCATTAGGCAAGTTAGGCTCAGACGAAAAGATTTGAGACGAAAATACTATTTCTTTACCTCTTTAACAAATAATTGACTAAAATCACGAGCAACGATGTCGTGCTACAGTATTTTTTTTCGGCATTATAAAATATTTTTACTTGATATTATTTTTATATAGATTTTATTCATAATTTATAGTTATACTACCTTAGGTTTCAGTAATTACTTTACTAAATTATGTGTAATGAAACAAAAGTTTAAAGCATTGCCAAAACTTTCCGCTCGCCACCACAAACGGAGTCAAAGCTTCTTCTCTTTGATAACTTTTCTACCTAGCAAAACCACAATAGCTACAAAAGTAATGAATACATTGTGAAATTGGATTTAAATTTTTAAACTTTAGATAAAACAAGTAAATTTATTAAAAATCAAATTCATTATTGTTTAATAATATATTTGCGTCAACCATTTTGAATTTTTCCATATATGTTGCTTTTCCTTTTTTAATGCTATTGTTTGAATTAATATGAATAATTTAATGTTTCTAAAAATAATGATAAAAAATGAAGTTCCAGACAGAATTACTCTTACAATTGTTATTCATTTGTCTCTTAATAATACTATTTTCATCATATTCTACTTGCTTAAGTTCTAACTAAAGAACAGTAACTACTGTATACATAAATAAAGTTTTCATAGAGAAAGCTCGTTCACAGGTTGAGTAAGCGACAAACTTCTTCATATATTTTATACGACGCGCAAAATATACGCTACGACGTCATAGTGTTATAAATTTTAAATATTTGATGCATTATTTACCTCATTTATATGCTTGCTTATTTCAAAAGTCTAATATAAATATCATATGATAAAATTGCCAAGTAGATAATGTATTCTTTGTCTTTACTAACCTAAATGGCGGAAAACTTTTTAATAGAAAAACCTATCGTAGCAAAATAATAACCATTGTTTTAACAAGGATATAATTCGTTCTTTATAACCACAAGTTATTTGTAGGGAATAACACTAAGTAGGGAACGGAGTGTCTTACCACTAGGTTCCCTCTGCCTTCACTGCTGTATGCGGGATACAGCGGGAAGCTGATTTAATAATTTATTTTAATAAAGAATAAACACTACTGTCACATTAAAACAGACTATAAGAATTTACATACAGTTTTAATTATAACAGCCCCCAGTTACATTCAGTGGAGCGTCATATCAAAGCAAATCGCAATTCCGGACTCAATTAAATACGTTCCTTTGTACGGTGTTAGTGTCACTGGGAAAATGCATTCACTGGGAATGTCATAATAAAAGATACTTCTATACTATAGTACTCGTAGAAAGGAATACAAAATGTAGAAGCTGTGATAACTATTATGAGAACGACGTTTTAATCAATTCATAATGTGGACTGTACATGGAAATGTAGCTACCTATCATTAGAATATAGTGGATATACTAGTTTTTATAAGTGTAATACTCCGGTCGTATTTAGGCCATCATGGCGCAGCGGCACAAGGATGTGACTGTAACGCGACGGTTGTGGGTTCGATCCTCACTCAAGCAAATGAAATATTTATTTACATTTATATTTTCATTTCTTCTTCTTCGCTCTGGTGTCGAGGCCAAGGCGGTGTTGAGTTCCGCCACTCAGCACGCAATGCCTGCAGAATTTGGCGGAATGCGGAGAACGGGGTGTCTAATCACTAACTCTGCCAACCCTGCTGTGTACGGGAAAATTGATTTTCGAAGTGATCGATTCGAAGTGTAATACATATTTCTAGATTTTATCCGTCCTACCATAAGTCTATTTACTTTTAACTAGAATGCGGTCATACAAATTAGCATTAAGCTATAAAATTAAAATTTAAATGTTTCCTCAAATGGACAGCTAGTGTAAATTTGCCGACCTGTATGTCAAAGGGACTTTCTCTGGGACGAATCGTGTACAATTAACGTAACTAATTATAAATGCAATGTGTGGACAACACGTTTTAAGGTTATTGTCCCAACTTGGTGCATTGTCATGGTAAAATATTTGGTGCTATTCCAAGCAAGAGTTGTGCATTCACAACAGAACAAAGAATTCTTGAGGCATTGCGTGTTGAGTGGCGGAACTCCGCCGCCCTTTGCCTCGTTACCGGAGCATAAATATTTTATTCCCCCAAGTGGAAATAGAAACCACAGCCGTCGCGTTTAAGGTCGTACGCATGTGCCCCTGTGCCATAACGACCACCATTAATATGTTATGATATTAATAAAAATAATTATTTTAATTGAATTAATTGGCATAACGCCTACTTGAAATACAAAAAAAACAGAATAAATTGGTACGGTAATAGACTGACATTAGTGACACATTCGTCATAAATATTTTTATATTGAATTTATGATTCATATTTGTATTAATTGTTAAAAGTTTATATATTTCTCTTGAACCGCACTATTTTCTCCGCTATTTCTCCGCTTATAGTTAATAAAGTTACAGGTAATTGAAAGCTTACCTAACTGACGTTCAGACAACTGATGTATACGTTTCTAAAGCTTGAAATGAGCTTACATTCTCATCGTGCAATTACCGACCTGTCACCACAAGCTAAAGCGAAGTTGAAATTTATGGCATTGTTTCTTCATAATAACGTTATATTTCCATATGTATTTTCACGAGTATATGTAAAAGTATGTAGTGTACGTTTTTTATTTTTTTTGTTACAATTTAACCTACTTTCACTTTAATAAACATAAAAAAAATGTTTCTGGAAACATTGGGATACTTAATGCGTAAATCGCACGAATTCATCGACAGTTTTCAATAATATTAGACAAAAATTTTATTGATAATATTACTTTTCTCGAAAAAATATAAATTTGTGTTTAGAAAATATCCAACAATGAAAAAAAAAGTACATAGTAGATTTCCGGTCGATTTCTTTAACGCCGGATCCTACATAGAACCTTCTCACATTCGAATGAATGGCGATCATAAATAAAAGTAGTAAACGACGTATTCATAAGCAAAATTTCACTCTTTCCATATAAATAATGCATACGGTGTTTGACCATGACCGAAGAATCGTCGCTGCGCATACTAAATCTGAATACAATACCATGCATTTCTCCTGAACTATAGGTTTCCACTAGTTAGCTTATTTGGTATGGACGCACATGCACGCGAGTTATATTTAAGCATTTGGCTGAATATTAATATTTCATATATTTTCCTAATTGCCACATAATCCATGCATTACCTTTATTTTTGCATTTGCCAAAAACATACCGATAGCAAATTTTGTAATCAATATTTTTTCTTTACCTTTGTACATTGTTATGCACTGTCTAATATAAACACACTTCCGTTCCCCACTTTCCACTCGGGAGCAGCCCGATTCTAAATATTTCAATATTTAAAATATTAAATATTTCATGCCCCCGAGTGGGAATCGAACCCACAATCGTCGCTTATACCAATCGCACGCTTGTTCCCCTGCGCCACGACATCCTTTTGAATTAAATATGTATAATCAATTATAATTATTTTTTTAAAACTTACAATACCTTTATTACTCTTAAGGATTCTGGCGCAGTAACATTTTTCAACATGTCGATCATAAAAACAAGAAACGATTTCGGGTGAGTATAGTACATTTCAGTATTTTATTGTGATTTCTGTACACAAATACCTTTACAATTTCATATTTATTAAAACAACTTGTAAAATATATTTATAATAGAATATGACAATATTGTAATAAAAAAAATCATTAGGTTTTCTTCTCAGCTTCGTACTGTATCCCGCATACAGAGGGAAACCAGTATTAGGACACTCCGTTCCCCACTCTCCGCTAAACTTTCTTGTTTGGGTACCAGAGCGAAGAAATGAAAATAGTAATAAATAACAATTAATTTCTCCGAGTGGGAATCGTACCCACAGCCGTCGCGTTTACAGTCACATCCTTGTGCTCCTGGGCCACCTGGGCCTCAAATCATTAGGTTCTATTGTTATTTTTCACAGACTATTTAATAAAAGAGAAACACCTTGTCTTGTGTTGTAGAGCTGGAACAAAGCGCGTGTCTCAGTGGGAGGACTTGATGAGGAAGTTTTCTGAAGCTCACAGAGATGAGTGCAAGTAAGTCTATGTAAACTGACACTAAAGAAACTGTGCAATATTATAAAACAAATGTTTTGACGCTATCTTTATATTTCAACTAGAGACTCAAACGCAGCTTCGCCCGTTTAAACTTACTTTATTATAACCAAAGAATAATATATAATCTTTTAAATAAGTATATTTTTAAATAAAAGTAGCCTATGTCCTTTCTTATATTAATCCGTTGAGCAGATCCGTTGGCGTGAAAGCTTACATTATTTAAATTCTCTCTTCTCTCGTCTTAACATTGTATTAAATATATAATTATGATAATACAATCACAATTTTTTTAAACATATAAGAATGTAATAAGGTAAAAACAAAACGGTTGGTAAATACAACATATTATACAAAATAACAATATATGAACATATATAGTTAACAAAGATTAAGATATTTATCTATCTAATTTTTCTTTCTTATAGCTTACACAATTAATAAAATATATTTGAACATATACCTATCCTTTATATATTTTAACTTACAATTGATATAATTCAGTGTTAAAAATAGATGTATGTATCTCTATCGATCGTTGAAAAGTTGATAATTCAAATTAATATTTCAGAACGGTTTCTCTGGATATCCCCCGAGTGCAACGAGACGTGAAACAGTTCCCCACTCGTTCCCAATATGAGGGCACCTGGGACTTACTCGGAATGAGCGGATATGGGGTTTATAAGTTTCCTAACGGTCAGTATCGTATAATATATACTTAAATGCTAAATATTTCACACGAATATAAAAAATAATAATATAAATAAGAAGCCGTCGTGAAGCAAGGGTACAGTGGTGTGATTGTAACGCAACGGTTGTAAGTTCGATCTTCTTTCGAAGGAATGAATTATTATTTTTTTATATTTTCATTTCTTGACACCAATGCCAAGCCAAAGCCCAGCTTCTTGAAAAATTCGCCTACTATGTTAGAATATCTAGAATCAGAATTTATTATTTACTTATTATCTCAATTTCCATTTGCATTGTTTTGTATTTTTTATATTTATCAAATATTAACCTATAATATATTTTAGTGGCAATAATTATGAATTTTAATTAAATTTGCTGTATTAACCTAAAGTATTTTATTTTTGTCTTTCAGGTGTAATTTATGAAGGAGAATTCGACGACGGTATGTTTAATGGTGAAGGTGACTTGAAATATCCTAGTGGAGAAATACTCCGAGGAACTTGGAAGAAAGGACATCTTACTAATCGAAAACTTATCTTCGCTGACGGTCTTGAATATAGCGAAGTTGATTGGCAATATTGTAAAATACCTGATAGAAGGTTATTTTATATTCACATTTATAAGTTTACTAGTGCCCATCTTGCGGCTTCGCCCGCATGTTAAGCCGTTTCTGAGATCAGCGTGAACAAACGCACAAACAAACAGACAATTTACTAAAAAAATATTGTGTTTGTTTCTATTACGTTATTAAATAGCAGCCAATATTACATTAATTATTGGTGGCATTTGATATTTTATCATTCTCGTATAAAGATAACAGTATGAGAGAGATAAAAGTATAAGCAACAAAAGCACAAAGAGTACACAAGCAGTACAAATATCGGCGTTGAGTTCCGCAACTCAACAAGCAATGCCTCCAGATTGCGGAAAATGGGGCACTAACGCCCAATGTTAATAACCAATCCTAATCCAAAAATTGCTACCATAGATTGAAATAGACAGAGATGGAGGTAGGAATGCAGGTTAGTGATTGGACAGACATGTCGGACAGTACGAGATAGACGTTAACTGGAGATAGGAGATACATTATTAATATTGGGCGTAAGTGTCTTATCACTAAGTTCCCTAGACTGTAGATGCTTTGCTACTTAAGCTTACTGAAATCCAATAAGTCTTTCAGAAATTACTTTGAACAGTTTCCTTTATAAATGAAGATCAGGCTTAAAGAAACGTTTTCTTATATTGTATAACTAGTGGACCCGAACGCGGCTACGCCCGCTTGAACTATACGAATATTTATTAAATATATATATGAAATTATTTTACTTTTCGGTCTAGATAATACTATATTTAATCGATGCAAGTCAAAGAAGTTTTTATGGTAAATCAAAATAACAAAAATCGCATGAAATATGTCAAATTTCACTTAATTTTCGTGTAAAACGCGCAGCTATAACGTAGTCTCAGTATAGTGGTGCGGGAGGCAAGGGGAGGGGGGGAGCGCTCATTTGACATTGCAATATATTAGTAGGTAATTAATGTTTTTTATCGTTTATACATACTATAACTTGTATTTAAGAGTCCTCATAATAATTCTTATAGAAAACGAAGAAATTTTTAAATATTATCCATACAAAGTTTCATGCCCTTATTTGCACCCTTAGGGGGTAAATTATAATAAACTACGAAACACATGTTTAATAATATATTTCTAAGAGTCTCAATTTTAAATTTTATAAAAATCGTTGGCGAATTATAGATTTTTCCATACAAACTTTCAACCCCTTATTTGCACCCTTAGGGGGAGAATTCTAGAAAACCATGAAACATGTGTTCAATTAAATACTTTTAAGAATCTAAGTTTCAAATTTTATAAATATCGGTGGCCATTCAAAGATTTTTCCATACAAACTTTCAACCCTTTATTTGCACCCTTAGGGGGAGAATTCTAGAAAACGATGAAACACGTAAACAATTAAATACTTTTAAAAATCTAAATTTCAAATTTTATAAAAATCGATGCTGATTTAAAATTTTTTCCATACAAACTTTCAACCCCTATTTCACCCCTTTAGGGTTAAAATTTTTCAAAATCCCTTCTTAGTGGATGTCCAGAATATGAAAGTAAACATCTGTCCAAATTCCACGTTCCTACCATCAGCAGTTACGGCTGTGCGCGCGTCTTACCTCAGTCAGTGAGGACAAGTCCTTTTATATATATAGATTTATATTTAAAATCTAGTTACTATGATGACATACTCTCAGAATATGCTCAGTCGTGAAGTTGTAATAATATAGTTACCATTTATTTATTGGGGATGAAACAAACATATCAAGTATAGTAGTAGTAGTATAGTATAGTCAACGCTATAATAAAAAGAACAGAACAGAACAGAATATAATAAATGAATTTCTATCGAAGAATAATATAAGGAGCACATTATAAGATAAATAGCATTTCAATCCAATCTTTTAAAGTTGGTGTTAAAATTTACATTTGCAGACATAAACAAATTCCTTGCTATTTTTCGTTTATAACTTGACAAACTTTAACGTTATCCTATTGAATGTTATAGATTCAAATATGCTTAATATTTTTGATTTTTTGTATTATTATGATTAATATTTTTGTACTTTACGTCTAATTTTCTAATGTTTGATCAAATTTTGTTAATTTGAAAATTTCTCTTTATATCACAATGTGTTATCTGTGGTTGGTTAAATAGCTTAATTACAATTTAAATTAACCGAACATATTATTTATGTAGCTCCTGCTTTATTATGTAAACAAATAGTTTTATCATTTTAGAGGAAACTACCCTACCCTACTTCGCTAACTAACCTTCATAAGCCCGTCGCCCATAATCCATCATTGACTATTCATCATTCGTCACCCGTCCACCAAACAGTCAGTACTGATTAGTCGAATGACGGGTGACTAGATGATGAAAGTATTATAGTACTCATATCACTCGCCCCCACATCATGTTCTTAACTTTATACGTCTCTAAATATAAAGTTAAGTGACTTTATACATACTTTTGTTTTAAATATAGATTAAGTTATAAGATATATAATTATATATTTACTTACTTTTATATTTCCATTTCTTCGCTCTGGTGTCGACGCAAAGCGCTGTTTTGAGTTCTGCCACTCAATACGCAAACCCTCCAGAATTCAGCAGAAAGTGGAGAACGGAGTGTCTTAATACTAGGTTCCCTCTGCCTACCCTGCTGCGTGCGGGTTACAGCGTGAAGCTGAAAAATATATATGTAATGTCACTCCATTAGATACCTATTCCGATATTTATTTCTTATACACATGTGTTACAGATTCACAATAGAGTATAAGAACGGACTTCAACCTGCCGGCAAATCGTATATAACAGCTGAACAGCCGTCGAGAATCATACCGAATGGGTACTACGACACCGGTGATGGCTTCTATGATCCCAAGACCAAAGAAGTTTATAAAGCTGAAGACCTAACTGTTATTATAAGGTAATATTTATTTACATTAAAATAGGCGTAATTTCAACTTTAAATTTGTTTGTTAAAATTATCAATAAACGTCCATTACAGTTGCCAGATCTTTTTCCAGGTCAGTGGCATGTAGAAATTTGATATTTGTAAAATACCAATTTGTACTTTGTGTCTAGAATGTAATTTTGTTATTTATTTGTATAAAAAATGTATTAAACGTTTTTTATTATTATTAATACTATACAGCTAGAGACACTTAGTCCTTATCCTTTTTTATCTTATTATTATATCTAATTTCCTTATCATAATTAACTCGTTAGCATAATAATCCAAAAGAAAAAACGAAGGTATTTATTTTAGAAGAACTTGTGTATTGGGACGTAATTGATTTGCAATTTACTAACGATATCACGTAATGTTTCATTTTATCTGCACGCCATGTTTCTTTTTTCTTTTCCTAGAGCTCAAATTTAAGTTTGTATAGAAAAAAGTTTATCCAATTTACCTTTTTATTTATTAGGATAGAATATAAAGAACATATATAAAGCAGGCAATAAATAAATAATTAATAAAAAAATCCTTTCAACCAAATCTGTTTAAAACAAAGCACTACTGTATTCGAAATGTAGCGTACAAATGAAAGCTCTAAATACAATATTAATTGTAAACCGTAATCAGGAACATTGATTGCTCGGTTCACATGCGAGTCAGCTTAATTAATGAATCAACGACTCGTATACAGATCGCTGATAATTGACTTACTGATGGATTACTCTCAGATTATATATTAAGTATAAAGTAACTTTGTGCAAAAGTAATTATTTAGCTGCAAATTTCATAAAAAAAATACCGTCGAAAAATATTTCGAGAAATACCGTCATTTATAACCCAACTAATTCTGACACTTGATTTGTACTGAAAATAATTTTATTTTTCAAATTTTAATATGTGTATTCTATTCTACTATTTTATTTCAATTTAGATCTCCGATTACTCCAATTTCCTCTTAAAAGTCTACTTTTTAAACAGTAACTTATACTTGTAACTTGGGCTGTCCAGTAACTTAGAACTAACTATTTCTTATAATAGATTCATATAGATATTAAAATCTGCTTTAAACAGCGGGATTAATTAGACCTAAGTGCTATTAACCTAAGCACAATCGGTAACGCGATAATGGATTCTCGAAACCTGTCGTATCTATATCTTAATAATACTTAGCTCTTGTAAACCTGCTGACAGCTAACTAATTTTCATCGATCTTAGTTAAGTGATAAACGAAAAATTCTAAATTTAATATTAGAGTTATTATATATTTATATATATTAATATATTTATAATATATTAGTAGTATATTATTTGCGTTTACAGTAACACGCTAGGGTCCCTGCGCCACGAATGGCATCTAAATGATTTCTATTTAAGGAATTTAGAATCTGCAGAATTAACGCATGTATAATAAGCTCACATACACTCATTGAATGATTGAATGAACAAATATTTAAATTTATATATTTACCTTTAAATCTGTGTATAATAGAGCAATACCAGTTAGCATAATAATTACTCTAATAAGGTTTTCTAATTCCACATTTATTGAAAAAAAAACATTATAATGTGAAAGTTTGCTTATTGCTTTTGCCGGCGATTTTACATAACTTTATCGTATCTTCATAGGGATTTAATGATCAATTCTTGAGAAAAAAGTGGCCGCTAATTAACTCTAATCTATCTTTTTATAGAAGCGAGTAATCTTTACAAGATTGCTGATTTTACTTGTTAAGTATTCATATCGGTTTGTTTACTTTTGAAATAAAGGCATTATGTTCTAGTTTTACTGCTGAGGGATAATCATATTTTTATAAACAAATACAGTATTAATTAGTTTAGAGATGAGGGGATTTTTTACTATAATATAATTAACTGGCTTTACTTAAATGTGGGGCCAATCGTGGCGCATGGGCTGTAAAACTGATTGGTTGTGGGTTAGATCCCCGTTCGAGGAGATTAAATATTTATCTAAATTTATATTTCCATTTCTTCGCCCTGGTATCGAGGCAAAGCGCGGTGTTGAGTTCTGTCACTCAACACGCAATGCCTCCGGAATTCGGCAGGAAGTGAGGAACGGAGTGTTACACTAGGTTCCCTGTGCCTACCCTGCTGTGTGCAGGATACAGCGTGTAGCCGATTTGATTATTACTTCAATATTTTCAATAGCAATAATTTCCTAAATATTGCAGGGTAAACATAAAAAATCTAGTTATAGGACATCTCATTAACCACTTTCCGATTAATTAGAGTACCTAATTGCTATATTGGGTAGCGGAACCTATTCACTTTGTCGAGTTAGGAGATTAATACCCACGATTCCTTATTAAAATCCCAGAAAAGCCTTTTTCCGAAAACAAATAAGTATATTATATCATAGTATTATAATAAATTAATAGGAATATATTTATAAAGACAAGTTATTTTAGGTCGAGTGATACTTCAATAGTAAAATAACTTTCTCTATTTCCCTACACCGTCGTAATTAACCCAAATAGAAAAGCTTCAGGATTTATTAAACCATACAAATCTGTACAAAGTTTAAACACAGTGAGCATTCAACATTCAGCTTTTGACCTGTATTTTATTAATAGAAACACGGTAATTACAACATAAAATTGAATGAAATTTAAAATTATGTGAGTTAAATATATTTTATTTAGTTTTAAATTAATATAATTAATAAAGACCAGCAACGCACCTGTAGCTCCTGTGGTGTTACAAGTAGTCGTGGGCGGCGGTGATCACTTACCATATGGTGACGTATGATCGTTTACCTTGTCTTTTCTAGAAACAAAACAAATTATACGTTATCATTATATTAATGATATATTTTTTTTGATTTTAAGTTGCATTAATTCCATTACATAAGTGTTCGTAAGTACTACAAAAGTACGACTTTTTCAAATTTGCAACCTATAGAGGACAATCCCATATTTATTATTGTTTTATTATATTCAGAGGAAACGTAAGTAGCTTATATAATAACATTGCTTCGATTTTAAATCGTACTTAGAAGTGATTCTTATAATAAAAATATTTATCATTTAGTTTATGGAAATAAGAAAAAAGAAATTCTATGGTGAAAAGTGACTACACGAATACGTGACGTAACGAACTTAAAGCTTCCAAGCGACTTTTAATGAAAATGAATGATGCTGTAAATACCTCTCCTTCTAAATTTTTATCTTCTATAACATTTTTCGATGTTTATATAGCGAGAAAGGTCTAATAAAATTTACACCTCACGATATTATGTACTTTCTTTTGAAATATTATTTAAAAAAATCTTGTTAATAACTTTATAGTATTTATACATTTCTAGTCGCGAAAATAATAAAAAACAAATACATATATGAAAATATAAAATGGATGGCTCTTTATTATCACAAGTAAATATTTAAATCTAAATTTTAAGAAATAATCAAAAAGTAATAAATCGTAGTCTTTACCTCCTCAAAAATATATATTACCAATAATAAAATTCTAAATGGCCTAAGTACTTAAAATGACTTGAAATTAGAAAACCAAGTGCTTTGTCATAGTGATGTAACTCTATCCAGACGTAGCGTTGGCTAAAAGCTTCTAGTTCTAAATGAATTTCAATGAAAACGAATGTGGGTGCGGACTTAGAACAAGAACTTTTATCTCTTATAATATATTTCAAAGAATTATATTATGGTTTCTACGTTCATAGATATCGACATTTTATTACCTATATTTTTTAAGTAAGAAACGTTGAACGTTATGTGGGATAGAAAACACTTTTAGCAATTTTTATGTGCTAATCTCATTTGAAATGTAATTTTATTTTCTAAATTAGCCGTCCTGTATTTGTATTAAAGATGCAAAAAATAAACACATGAAGCAGTTTACAATTACTTATGCATTTTACTTTCATATATTTTATACCTATTTATTTTTTTCATAAAAAAATCTAAATTTTGTATATATACTAAATAAAATTATACTTATTTAAACTTCAGCTATTGAGCTGAAGTCTAGTTATATAGAATTGTGGACTTAAAGTAAAGTTAAAATTCGTATTTTAATGTTTTATGTTTATAAATAAACTGTATTGATTAAAAAATAATACTACTGATATTAATAACATTAAACTATTATTTACAGATCGCCATCCGAACGTGAACAGAAATGGATAATAGATAACTGTCGTACCACACCTGACATTCCTCTAGGTCCTCGTAAGGATCTATATGAAGAATGGATTGGACCGTTAGAAGTACTACCAGTACCGGGTGAGGAAACAACTGAATGAACTGAATTAACGAATTTTGCGTTTTAAATCAAATTGACGACTGTATGTAAAAGACTTTAATATATTAAATTTGTTTTATCATCTTTTAATCCACATTATTTACCTTATATTATTGAAATAACACTGTTTATCTGCTTACCGGTGGCCATACCAATTGAAAAAAAAGGAAACTTTATTGAACATGTATGTATACAAATTTCATTTTTTACAACTGTTTGAACAAACATTTTGTTTCTTCCTTTAATAAATATTAGTAAAATAAATGTAATTTTATTTAAATGTATATATTTTTTTATATTGTAACAAAATTGGTAGGTACCTATCCTGTAATTTTATATAGACTAGATATTTTTTTAAGAAAAGAGACAAAAAAGAAATTAATCAAATATATTAGGATTTTTTTAATGGAAAAAGACAAGGCAAACACAGCGTAGACAGAGCGTAGGTCACCTGATGGTAAGTGATCACCGCTGCCCACGATCACGTGTAATACCAGAGGAACTACAGGTGCGTTGCCGGCCTTTAAAGTGGAGATAGACGCGACGCTTTTTTAAGGTACCCAGATCGTATCGACCTGGAAACAATATATGTATATATTTTATTGATCCTTAAGGCTTATATGATAGGTAGAGAGAGCCTAGTGGTAAGACACTAGGTTCTGCACTTACCGCCTGAATTAACACAATGAATTAATCAGCTTCACGCTATATCCCGCACACAGCAGGGTAGGCAGGTGAAACCTAGTTTAACACTAGCTTTCGTCTGCCTTTGTATTCTGAAAGGACACGCCGTCTCCCACTTTCCTTTGTATTCTGAAAGCATAGCGTGTTGAGTTGCGGAACTCAACGTCACGCTTTTGCCTCTACACCAGAGCGAAGAAATGGAAATATAAATTGAAATAAATATTTCATTTCCTCGAGTGGGAATCGAACCCACAACCAGTCGCGTTTACAGTCACACTTTGTGCCCCTGCGAACAAAAAGAAATAATTCAGGTGTTAATAAATAACTACAGTACGTACTAGTACTTCGAGTGTATCAGTTCCAATTACTAAACCTCTTCGGCATTTTTCTTTGTTGCCGCTGCCTCTAGTATTAGGTGTTTCGTGTACGTGAGTCGTGACCACTAAAATAGAAAATAATGCTCTCTAACGATTGTTCGAACAAGCATGATTCGATGCTTTGCAGTGTTGCTTAGTCCTCTCAACCTACATATTTTGTATTCCTTTTATCTGCAATCTTAGTAATAGTAATAGATCAATTTGAAAAAATACTTATACATTTTATATTTTCAAAAATAGCTTATAATTACAAATTATTCATTTCAATTATTGTTTATTCGTTGTAATTTTCGTATTTATAAATAATAAAAAATAAAAAAAGACTAAAAAATTTTAGAGATAAGTATTGTAATTTTCTTTTCACTAATTTCACCAATGCTTTTCCTTCTGTACATTCTTTTTTCTTTTTGAGGTTAATAATGTTAGTGTAATAAAGTATTAAATAATAATAATTTTAATGTAATATTGCAATATCTAAATACATCCATCCAAAGAAAACTTTAGGCTTTAGCGAGAGGTTCTTATAGAAACACCATAAAATTGACCGGAAGTCAGCAACATCTGTTTGATATGCAACGGTGCTGCCAGCTAAATAGATTTTTCATAGTTAAATGTAATAAATTAGAAGGATGCGTTATAGATATCTGCGCCGTAAAAAGTATGTTTTATTAAATGAGTTAAAAACTGTATAATAGATATTTTTTCATAAAATTAAATCACGAAAATAGTTCTCATTTATATGTGAAATTCTACAAAAACTAAATTATTTTACGGCAGCTGAATTGTTTTTAACATGTCAACACTCATGTTATGAGCGAAAAAAAACGAGCATGGACGTCGTGTAAATGGACGTCGATCATTATTATTTCACAATAATATTTATATATTATAAAATAATTAATCGGGTATATATCATAAAACTTTGAGTTCCTATTTATTACTCGTATAAAATACCTACTTACTTTATATTGTTTTACTTACGCTAAGTTGAAAGCCGCCTGTCAGGTTATAGTATTTTTTTTGCGACAATTAATATTGTGATACGTTTTGAAAATATTGTGAAAGAAGAACTATAATGTTAGCAGAATGAAGTGCCACTACGAAGTTTTATCCTTGGAGAGGGAAGCTAGCGCATCGGACATAAAAAAAGCCTACCGGAGGCTCGCACTGCAGTGGCATCCGGACAAAAACTTAGACAACTCACAAGAAGCTAAAGAACAATTTCAATTAGTCCAAAACGCATATGAAGTCCTCTCAGATCCCCAAGAAAGAGCATGGTATGATATTTAACAATACGAATAGTCATCAACAGCCTAATACTAGATTTTACATCTAAAAGATTGGAATCGCGTGAATTTTGACTTATAAAATATAATACGTTGTAGGTATGACAATCATCGTGAGCAGTTATTACGTGGTGCTGGCAGTTCCTATAACGATGATAGCCTTGATGTTTACCCTTATTTTAGTCCGTCCTGTTATAAAGGTTTTGGTGATGACCCCCAAAGTTTCTATGGAGTTTACACTGAGGTAAGTTAATATAAATATAAAAGAAAAAACTTGAGGTGTACAAAAAATTACAAAACTTATTTTATAATTTATTTATATATTGTATTTATTATTTGTCATTTTTGTTCCATAGGTATTCTCTAAATTAGCTTCGGAGGAAACAGATTTCTTTGATGATCCTGAAGAAGTTGGTAAAATTCCTAAGTTTGGAAATTCCACAACTCCTTATGAAGAAGTTAATGAGTTTTATGCATTTTGGATGTCATTTTCCACTAATAAAAGTAAGTGTAATGTATAAGTATTTGTATTTTTTATATTTAAATAATATATACATCTGTTTAAAAAATTGGAACATTTTTTTCATAATCCTTTTAAATGTACTCTAGAAATAGTATTTTCATAATATATATTCAATATTTAATTTACATATTCAATATTTAATTTTATCAATATTTTTACAAATTTATACCTTGAGGCCTCCACACCACAGATGATTTCCACTCAGGGGATACGAGTCATTTTTATTTCCTTGCTATGCTAAAGAGACAAAGCTTAGCATTGTGTTTGGACCAATATATTCTTTTTTTAATTAGACAGTAGTGGGGAACAGTTTCTCAACACTAGACACTGTCTACCCTACTATATATGTGGGATACAGTATGAAATATAAAAAAAAAGTAAAATTATATATTTGTGATTTAACTTTGTTTCTTTTCAGGTTACGTTTGGTTAGACCAATATGAAATATCACAAGGTGATAATCGTAGAGTTATAAAACTGATGGAAAAGGAGAACAATAAAATAAGACAAAGGGCTCGCAAAGAAAGGAATGAAGAGATTAGACGTCTAGTCAGCTTTGTACGTAGGAAAGATAAACGTGTCATTGAACACACTAAACAGTTGCAAGAGAAGGCTGAGGAGAATAAAAAGAGGGTTAGTTTTTTAATGTGTACATTTAATACAATTTATAAAATATAATTAACGCCATTGTGGTGCAGCAGCACAGCTTGTGAATGTAAACTCAACAGTCGTTCAATTGCAATTTAGGAAAATGTGTGATTAATTTTCTCGCTCTAGTAACAAGCCGGAGTGTCTTGACACTTATCAGATTCCCTCCACCTATTCTGCTAAATGCAGTAAACACTGTGAAGCTAAATAAATACAAACACTAGTGTCGCATTCAGTTGTCATTCACTATGCATTATGTTAAATATTTAGATGAGGATAAAATAGTGTCTTAAGACTAGACTTTATCTAGGCCCAGCTATATGTGGGAAATGACGAATTATGCAATCTATAATAGATAAACAATAACAATTTTATTAAATTCAAATTTCAGGCTGAACAAATGAGGCGAGAAAGAATAATACAAAGACAAAAAGAAATAGAGGAAGCTAAAAAAAAAGAAGGGGAAACATCATTCCTCCAAAGTGAGGAATATCAAAAGAAACTCAGTGAGATTGAATCTTTACTTGCTGAGGAGTTTGGTCTGTCTTCAGATGATGATACAATAAGTGAGGGTGGCATGGAAAGCAGTAATGAGGAAAGCTCTAAGACCGAAGAGGTAATTGTTTAATTCTTTTCTATTTTTTTTATGTTTCATAGCCTCATACTGTATTCTTGTATGTATTGTAGCCAGAGGGAACATAGTTTTAAGACACTGATAGATATTGTTTTAACTTTGAATTTTTAAAAACTGAATCCGTAAATAACTCAGTTTATAAAGTTTATAATATGTATCAATTTCTATCTATTCTAGGTTAGTGAAACATCACGAGCTGCAAAATCTTCTGCGAAGAAATCAGGTCTTAGAAACTTATATTGTTCTGCGTGCAGTAAACTATTCAAAAATATAAATTCATTTGAAAATCACGAAAATAGCAGGAAACATAAGGAAAATGTTGCAAATATGACTTTAGATGATGATATAGATATTTCTGACGAAGAACCTGACGCTGATAAGATAAAAGAGAAAGTCAATGGACTCACTGAAGAAGAAATTGGGAATTCAACTTCTGATATAGAGGATAATGACATAAGAGAGACATTAAGTGATGATTCAGACAAAATAAAGGTATGTTGTACTGGTCTTTAAGCTTTATATTATATCCTTTGTGTAGTAGATTAGGCAGTAGGAATCTAGTGTTAAGATAATCAGTTCCCAACACACTGCCCAATTTACGAAATATTGCTTTTTGAGTGGTAACAAACATTGAAACTTTCAGAAGATAAGTAAACAGAACCTATGAGGTAGAGTACCTTATGACCATTCTTTGCTTTCCATCTAAGTTTGCTTAAAATGTTGCAAATTTGAATAAGCTAATAAATAATAAGATATAAAATAAATAAATAAGTTTATGTATTTTTGTATATATAATATGTCCAAAATTAGGCACCCAGTGAAATTTTATAAAGATATGAATTGTCATTTTTAAGTTGTTAGTACTTTAGAATTTATCTTCTAATTTTATTTTCAGGCTCTACCTAAGAGTCACAAGAAAAAGAAAAACAAAAAGAAGTCATTTATACCAATGCCAGAAAGTGAAGGTAATGACAGTCATGATGAAATGAGTTTTAATGAAATTGAAGGTCCTTCTCGGAGCAGAAAGGCAAAAAAATTCAATATGCTCAAAAGTCAAATTCAAGCTAAAAAGGAAGCAAATCTCAAAGGATCTCAGTCACAGACTTCAACAGAAAATTTGTATGAGGTGTCAAGTACAACACCTACAGATGATGCCTTAGGGGATTCAGCATTGCCCCGAGACAGACCGGCTTTACCAAAGACCCAAAGAAATATAAAAGCTAAGAAATTAGTTGAAAGAAAGCCAGTGAGAACAAAGGCAAGCGAAACTGAAGATTCCAGTAGTGCAGTGAATCTTAAATGTGTTGTTTGTCAAACTGACTTCAATTCAAAGAATAAATTGTTTGACCATTTGAAGAAAACAGGTCATTCGGTACCACTTCCTCACACTAGCTTCACACAAAAGAAGGGCAAGAAGGGCAATAGGTAAACAGTGCAATGAAATTTAGATAGATGCGTATTAATTATAATCCATTGAGAATCTAAATGGTTTTCCTTAAATCCTTACAAAATGTAAAATGACTTTATCAATCTATTTATTAAATCTATGATCACTCAATAAAGTATGCCTAAATGAATATTGACTTTTATTTCTAAATAAAATAAAATGTGTAAATAGTTGTACTATTTATTTCGTCATTAATATTATGTATACCTAACATATTTCAATTTTGTAACAATTGCACTTGAACACATTTTCTTAAAAAGTTCTAAATCCTATTCAAATTCAGGTATGTCCGAAAAGCTATATCCTGGATATTCTTTATATGCATAATAAGCTATCCTCATGTGATAAGCTCCAGGTAAAAACATTATAACACCTAAAACGATCATAGGCCATAATCTATCTGAATATTTTGTGTCAATGTGACCAGTTACAATAAGAGTTCCAAACGTTAAAAGACAGCTTCCAACAATGAAAAGAAACGCTGCTAGACTCAAAGCTTTCCAGGGTATTTTTTGTGGAGGAGTTTCGAATTGAGCGTCCGAAAAACCACTGTCATCCTGAGGAACCGACATATAACCATCATGGTTTCTTCGTAATCTAAATGCCGACATTTTTCTTTGAATCTGCAATGAAAATTGATTCATTATCATGATTTGTTTGTACATTTTTGAAAATATTCTTTTCAGTATCAATTTCTTAAATAATGAAATAATCATTGAGATTGATTGAGACTACTACTGACAGTTAAGAGAACACTTGACTTATCATACCTAAATTTGTTTAAATTTTTATACTTACATATCAGAATAGAATTAAAAAGAATAAGCCGTTTGCGGCTTACTTTGTATTTTGTTATTGATAAATGTTAATTGATTCTGACAAGTTGACAACTTATTGTCAGAGTGTTGACAGTTGCATATTGATCGAATAGAAAACGAAAATCTCTATAAAATAAATATCAAAGAAGCAGTAATGCCAACATTCGCATAATATTTTTTACTAAATGTTAATTTCTAAAAATTGAAACGTAGAAAGCAAGACTTAAGGCAGCTAAGTAAAGACTAATTTATGCATTAAACTCTTCAATAATTTTTAAATCTTTTTTTATATAAACTAGAATTTGAACATTAAAACAGATCTAGTGGCGCAAAATAAATATTTTTCGTTTCTTAAAGTATTTTATATTTATATTTGACTTTTTACAGAATTGTTGAGTGTGAATTGTTTTCATTAGAAATCACAAAAAATATTACATTCAACGTGACATTGGCGAAGTGATTAATGCTGAATTGGCACGCTCGGAACGCCATAAATAAAGAACAACACAACAACAAAAAGTGTTAATTTTTAATATTTATAAAAATATTGAGTTCCTCTTATTAAAAGTAATCTCTCATTAAAATGTACGTAAGTGAGTTTTACATATATTTTGGGTGTCTCAAGTGTCTTATTCTCATATACGTTATTCACATTTATTTATCTTCTTTTTTAATAAACACTTCAGCTTGCATTATATCTGATTCAGAGTCGAGACGCGCCAAGCACGTCATGAACAAAAATTGTTGAGTGACCAATGACGCGCCTAACCCGTCATACTCAAATGTTACATCAAAGATTTTTAGATGGGGAAGTGATTTGTGCTCAATTGGCACGTTCGAAACGCCATAATCAAAGAACAGATCACTTTTTTAGACTTCGTTATACAAAATTGCTCTTTATCCATATTCCAAGCATTGTGCAACTCGTTATAAAATTAAACATATCAGCGTATGTGAATTTAGAAATTTTTATCAATAGGTTTTATACCAGTATAATGTACTTAAAATATTAAATTAAGGAATCCTATTCATGACTGTTTCATCAAATCATCACTTCGTTTAGTTCCTTTAATATTTTAAAATTAGGTATATATTTTAGGCGTAGTTTCAAATATTTTTGAATTTGTTTCATTTAAATACACTTACCAAAGTTTAAGTATCTGTATAGCTTTCATAAGGCTAACACTGACGCTGTTATACACGTTTCGGACATGTCATGTAGATGAGCAGGACTGCAGACTGTCCTTGACCTAATGCGGCACGATGCAGAATATTTATATGGACACATGACTTGGTACTTAAAAATTCATCATTGATCGTTATATACGTTACAATATAATAGTACGAGTACATTTACTTTATAAGAGTAAATTCACTAAACAATTTATATGAGTAAATTCCTTTTATTCATTAAACAATTCTAATAAGAAACTTTAAAGAAAATATTTTACAACTTTGTTTAAGAAAAAATGTCTCTCTATCTATTTCAGTTACAAATACTAAATGTATAGACAAAATATTTTTACTGTTTTATTATATATAAGATTAACCAATAGTGACCACTACTATCTTTTACATATAAAATAAAAGGTAATCGATGTAACTGTTTAAAACAATAACGTATTATTCCTCATCGAAAACAATACAAAAGATACTTTGCGCATAAGACTGTTAATTAATAATTCGCTTTCCTTTCCATATTATTCCTTTCCATATCATTTAAATTAATATCATAGAAGATTTCTGATAAATTAGAAACGAGGCCTTAAAATAGGTTTACATTGTCTCCGTAAACATGAAATATGTTAGGTATGGGTGTGATTGACCATTGTTTATGATGCTCAGGCATTTTACGAGCTCTTACTTACTTTCACCTGTCCCGTTGGTTGGTAATCAAATCTTGCAAGTTAAATTGGATCCTTTTGAACTACTGAATTTTGAATTTCTCCGTTTTCGATTGAGCTGATATTTTGCATACATGTATAAATCGGATGACAATGCAATATGTTTAGTCGACGATTCAAAAGTGCTTATAACAGTCTACTTGAACAAAGAATATTTTGAATTTGAATTTGAATTATGACATAAAGCTGATCTGATGATGGAGCTGGAAGGTCATAGGAACTCCGGAATTTGGGCTCGTTAGTTTCGATTGAAACTTTTTGAATTAAAAATACTAAAAAGTTAAAAATAAAATTAATGATTTTTTTTATAAGAACAAGCTTTTATTATTTGTTAATAAAATGAATTCAAAAGTTAAAAATAAATTAACTCTTATAGGACATATAACACTTATTAAATAATAAAAGCGTGTTACATTTTGATAGCATAATTAAGAACATTCAGCACCTTCTTTTCCTTTCGCTATCAATGGATAGCGAGAGGAAAAGAAGGATGCTCTATGGAGCTAGGCACGTCGCGTAGCCCTATGGCTACGCTCCTGCCCGATGTACACCCGACGTATACTGGGTACCCGACGTACCCAGTCAACGAGGAGTACCTTGGTATTAGTACGTATTCGGATGGCCTACATCTGCCATCCGCGAGTCCCAAATCCAACCCCTAGTCATGTGTATCAGTAATTTTTTTTCATGTATGTACAAAATGTCTTTAGAATATTATTTTATAGAATAAGAATTTTGGGTATAACACAACAAATTCTTTTACGTGTCACCATATTTTCCTTATTTGAAGTGTAAACCAAAAATGAAATAAAAATTAAGAGAGGTTTGACGTAAAATAAATAAAAAATTTATTTAGCACGATTTTTATATATTTTGGAATAAATATATTTTTTTCCTCATTTCTCAAAATGTAATGAAACATGTTTATTATTATTCGAATATATGTATGGTTATTATCTGATGGCGACCCTCACTATATCATACACAATATTTAAATATTGAAGTGCATATTTGTACAAAAAATTACTCATTTATCACTTGGCTCGTAACATATATAACGGTAAACCTAATGTAACCATTATTTGTTCGGCTCAAAACGGGACATTATAGGGTGGCTTCGTTTTTAGTGCTGCGTAATCCATAATTTAATACTTCCATTTGTTGTGAACTGTTCCATTCTTTGGTGTCCAGGCACATCACGGCGTTGAGTTCCGCCACTCACAACACGCAATGCCTCCAGAATTCGCCGGTAAGTGGGAAAAGGAAAGGACTGTCTTAAGACTAGGCTCCGTCTGCCTCTGTTGTGTGAGGGATACCGCATGAAGCTGATTTAATTTTTAATTCAATATTGCTGTTAAATTAACGTGACACCATGAAAAAACATCTAGAGACTAGAGATGGAACCGAAAGGTGGCGAAAGAGACCTTTGAACTAAAAATGGTTGTCAGGTCTTATTTGGACTTGTTTGACATGTCGGCCAAGGTGAGTACTCTGGTGAGATCATTTAAGGACCTTTTCAATAAAATCTTTTTTTTTGAAAAGGTAATTTAATTCATATTTTTGTATTTGCATATCATTAAGTTTTTTTATAGTGTACTCTGCGTCCTTTATTTATTTTGTTTTTTTTTTAAATGAGCTTATATCAATTTAGTGTTTTTTTTTATTTAAGTCAGTCGTACTCGTGGCGCAGAGGCACAAGTGTGTGACTGTAAACGCGGTTGTGAGTTCGATCCCCACTCGAGGATATGAAATTTTTATTTAAAATATTATATATTGGTTTCTGCGCTCTGCTCTCTGTGTCGAGGCAAAGCGTGGCGTTGAGTTCCGCTACACTTCCGGAATTGGGCGGAATATGGAGAATGGAGTGTCTTAACACTAGGTGTACAAAACGGGAAACAGTGATGGATCTTGGTACTTGTATCACCTGTGTATCACTACAAAACGAACGCACATGAATATAAAATATTGTCTTGCGATGGAAGTTGATGTTATTTGATTTTATTGCAGTCTCAATCTGCAAATATTTACAACTTACAAAATAATGGAGGTATCTATATATATAAAAGTTTCCACTGACTGAGGTAAGACGCACGTACGAAACGTAAAATTTGGACAGATGTTTATTTTTTTAATGTATGTTTATGTTTATTTTTTTTTAATAAAATTTTAAATTCTCATAATTTTTTTTAATGAATACGTGTTTCACAGTTTTATACAATTCACGCCCTAAATTAAAAACATATTTAATAACTATTCGTATTTCTATAAAAACAGATAATACGTTTATAGTTCAATCTTTAGTACCTATGTGTTTTATAATTTTAATCTTGTATCCAAAAATGCGTTCCACATATTATATAATATCTTTATAGTATTTGTTCAATGTATAGTGGTTAGGAGCTTTGACACTGAACAACCCATGGTATTAATGTGAGATTAGAAACGTACGTAGCAACGTAGATGTGCTACGTAATACGTATACGAACGCATAGATAGAGCGTATCTTCATTAACGCATGCATGAGTAATTCTTACGACGTATGAACTAACATCTAGGGTAAAGCTAAATTGTAGCTTCCTAACCTACCCAAGTATGCACTCGTATGCACATCTAATAAGCAGCACTCCACACACTCGTGATACTAAGACAGCTTAGTAACAGGCTTCTCGGACGCCAGCGCTGGACCGACGCCAAAACAAAGAATGTACTACACTTCACGCTAACGGTGAAAGTGGTCTCGATCAATAACAACCCTAGACTAGCCCTAAACGAACAGCTGATTTTAATTTTATATACCTATCATTTTGTCATTTCTTTTCTATTATAAAGTTCTACCCGAAGCTATCAATAGAATATTAGGTGTGTTAGAGGTAGTGCGAATGCAATAACCCAGGTATTTCCAGTAATATATTGTGAACAAATAAGAAAGGACTTATAACTACCGGATTTAGTCCACCTCCAAATCGAAATATAGCGCATTGTGCGTGTATAACGTGTAGATTAGTCTAACTCGGGGCGGCCGGGGGCTCCGGGGGCGGTCGGGGGCTCCGGGGCGGCCGGGGGCTCCGGGGCGGCCGGGGGCGCATGCGCGGCGGTGCAGCGCGCGCACCCCGCGCTCGGCTGTCAGAGCCACTCCGCCGGCACACCGACCTCGACGCACACGCGCGCCCAGCTCGCAACGCAAGCAACGCCGGCCCCTCGCGGCCAGGAGCCCTGCAAGGCGCTTCCACACCCACACACACATCCACCGGGGGGCAGAGCACTAGTGCCGGCGTTCGCACACAGGGCTCCGCTGGCTAAAGGTAATACCTAGTTCGTACGCCCTACACCTTTCATTTGTACTGCAATGCCACATTTGTTAGCTACCCCTGCTGTTGAGGGCTGCCGCATTACGGGGTGGCTATGTTTTGTAAAGATATACGCTTTAAATTAAGTACGCAAACCATTAGTTTTGACCTTCCCCAGCATTGTTCCCTAACGTCGCGTGGAACGTGCAGTATATCGTTGTTAATCGTTTATCAATTTCTCTTTTGGAAACACTGTTTACGAAAGTCAAATTTATGATCGATAAGAACATATGGTCTGCAAGTTACATGCATGAAATTGCTACAGCTCTCTTTTTTTATTGTGCAAATGTAATTTTTGATTTAATTTCATTTGGTCGGCAATATTTTTTTGTTAACGACAAACCACCTTCTTTTAACGACACCTTCGTGATTAACACGGTATATTGCGCGCAGTTCCTTCCAATTAGGCCTAATGAGACACTTTCATTGATTATAAACTATCCTTAATGCTTATCAACCATTCACAAGGATTTATGAGATTTAATGAAGGACGGAGGAGACTTTCAACTGCTTTTTATTAAGTATTCCTATCATTATTTGAATATATATGGACTTGGCTTAGGTATTGCATGTTCACAAATTAATGCAAACTGTAGCATTGCAGCTGTGAATTTACAATTTAATTCACAAAGCGAAAATATTTGCTTTTACGTTCAGATTGAAAGACATTAATATAAATTATTGTTTGAAATGTAAATATGATCCATATTTTATTATTTACTTGATAAAAGTTTATTTAAATATTGGAGAATAATAAAAGAATCGAATCGGAAGTTACAGATTTTCTTCCGCTTACAAAAAAAATTAAAAAAATATCAATTTAATGTAAACTATTTCATGTATTAATTCTAATTACCAAAAATTACGTAATTATTCATATTATCTGATAACAATAACGAACGAATACAACTCTACCTGGACATCCGTTACTTCACTCTATTCATTGAAGTCCTTTGAAAGCTTAAACCTTTAAAGTCTTTTATTTTCTTTCGTAGTACTAATAAATTGGGATCCCAGGGCACAAAAATCTACGTAATTTTAGCAAAGCTGTTTTGAGGATTAATAGTCTTATATATAGTTAAGACTGTATGCGTACTTACTAACTTGAAAGGGGGGCCCTTTCAGAGGTAGCGCCAACTTAAGACTCATCGGCGTCAAAGTACTAACGCTCATGTTTCAATATGTTTTAAGACTTTTTTGGTTTTAAGAATAATGTAATAAAATGTATATTTATTATTGCCAGAGTCTTTACGTGGGCCTTTACTCCCGCCAGAGGTCCTAAAAGTTGTTTAAAATTGGGGCAAAATACGTTATACTAGCAAGTTTTAATTCAATATATATTATTAACGGTCTATTTCAAGGCCCCTTATAAGCACCCAGACTAATCCGATGACTCCATCATTCTCTCAGACAGAGATATACTTTGATTTGGTGCTACCTTTGAAAGGGCACCACTTTCAAATAGTGAGTACTCATACTGTCTTAACTACGAATTAGACTAATAGTCCTCACTAAAATGACGTAGATATGGGGGCCCTGGGATCTTGGGCTATATATAACAATTGATCTTAAAATAACAATTTACCGTTACCGTTGACATAAAAAAAACAAGAATCACACTGCAGAAGATTTAACACGTATTCGTTGTATCGGAAGCAATAAGATCGTAGTCGGCCACTATTGATCACGAATTCTAAACCACTTTAACAAAGAAGTGGTTTAATCTTTTGCTTCTTTTATTCATACAAAGTGCATATAATATCACGTACACTCTCAACTACAATAGTGCAACTTAAGGCTTAAGTTTATGCATTTTAATTTGAAAAGAATACAATAGCTTAAGAGCTTATGCGAGAGTAAGAGCTTATTTGCGTTACTGCGGCTCGTTCTAAAACTTTAAACAAAGATTACGATTAATAGAGAAACTAATTAATAATAATTTTTGTATTTAAGAAACTATTGATGAACACATTATAATTCTCGAAATTATGAATTATGTTAATCTACATTATATATTATATCAAAATAACATCGATCTTCTTATTATATAATATCTGTGTGAATATGCGCACGCGCAGCGCCCGGAAGAAGCTTAACGAGCTAGAATTGCTGTAAACTATTACAGTTAAGTACAAAATATATTTATGTTTTATTTTTTAAAAAATGTTTAGTATAATTGTTATGTTTTATAGAACATAAATAGAATTTCATTAATATAAATTTATCGATTAAAATAATAATAATAAAAAAAACAATACTGAATAAAGTAAAAAAGTTAAATTAAATTTAATTTAAACACTACATTAAGAATATAGAGCGTTTTATTGTGTTTTGAAATAATAATTCAATACTAGAGAGATTGAAGAGGGAAAGGGGGATGTCAAGGAGTACAATTACTATCAATATACGTATGTTGACGTGAAGGATTACATGATACCGTTACTATTATGTTTAACCTCTTCACAATGGAGTATGTCGTTTTAAATGGAATATTAATTAACCGTTACCACGAACAGTTTGATTATACAATATTTATATATTAAATATTTGAGGCCAGTCGTGGCGCAGCGGCACAAAGTGTGCTGATGGACTGGTTATGGGTTCGATTCCCACTAGACGAAATGAAATATTTATTTAAATTTATATTTCCATTTCTGCGCTCTGATGTCGAGGCAAAGCGCGGCGTTGAGTTCCGCCACTCAACACGCAATGCCTTTAGGTTCCCTCCGCCCACCCTCTTATGAGCGGGATACGATATGAAACTGATAATTATATATATTATCATTAATTCAAAAAAAATATTTTAAACGTTTTTCTATTACTAAAGCTCACATTTTTTTATTTACTCCAGTTACGTATACAAAAAATACTGTACAAATTGATTATAGCTCGTATCCACGTTCATTTAAAATTCCATAAATAATTTATATCTTTGTGTAACTCATTTCATGTGATTCCTTTTGCACTTTTCCTGTTTCTCTTTCGCAATTTCTTGCGAAAGGAGGAAAGGTTTAATGAAACAACCGAGTAGGTACTGGAAAATAAATTGTAACTTCCAAACGTAACTCCAATCTTTGAACTTTTTAAAAATTCCAACTTTAGCCAGAAACTAATCAACTATGTTTAATATGTTAATGAAAAAATTTGAAGTGATGGTAGCGCACTTCTATAAACGTTTATTTCAACGGAAAGACGATTCTTCTACGATGGTGGATTTCAGCATCCAATATTTAATTACGCTAAATATATATAAATATTATTCTTTGAGGCCGTCGTGACGCAGAAATACCACAAGAATGACTGTAACGCGGTTGTGGGCTCGATCACCACTCAAGGGATTAAATTATTATTTATTAATATTTTTTTTAATTCTTCGCTCTGGCATCAAGATAAAAGCCCGGTGCTGAGCTACTGCGGTGCCGCCACTTAAAATACAAAGTCTCGAAAACTTCGGCGGAAAGTGGGGAAAGGAGAGTCTTAATACTAGGTTCCTCTGCTACTGCTACTGTGTGCAGAATACAAAAACTATAAAAAATATTACCATCAACTAGTTTTATTTAGGTCAAAAATATTGTTTTGGAATATTAACATGATATTTTTAATAATATTAAGTACTAAACATTTCAATTCAAGGAAGCTACACTAATTTTAGCCATAATTGAAGCCCTGACCTTAATTCCATGTTTTAGCTGAAAAACATATGATTGTAATCACAATTTCATAAAGTAATATTAAAAAATATAATTTAAATATAGGTTTGGCAGATAACTGCGACTTCAAAGGATGAGTGGAAAGAGAATTGTAATGATGCAAGCGTTAATGGTATGAGAGTTAGGGAGGCCTTGGTTGACCTTTGACACTGTAAGAAGTTCATGTGGAAATGGACTCATCCTTTTAGCACTCATGATGAGATTAATGACAATGGATGAGACTAACGAGGCACGTATGGTGTAAGGGTCGTGGCGTTTTAAACTCCATTTTCCTTGATTTTCTTTACATCGTTAGTGTAATATTTAAACAAAATATATTTCAAACTAAATGGAAAGATATTATTTTTCATACTACCAGGTAAAATAACTGTTACTTTACAAAAATTACATCGTTAGGTCTTAAATTTTTCGAAACCAAATTAAGGTGCGCAAAACTAACTAAATCAATATAATTTTTCTTTCTGTAGCAAAATCACAAATAAAAACATTTTCGTACTGCGTTATTATATATCTGCAGAGAAAGGGCGTGGTGTCTTAAACAAGCTTATCTATTACTCTATAGTATTGTAAAATATTACAAGGCTGTTGACCTAAAAGCCGAATGACGTATCTACTTATATTTAACTTTGTTTAGAAAAAAACATTGCAAAGTGCTGCCAAATGGTCTAAATTACAAAGTAAGTTTTTTTCTGAAAGCCTTAAAGTGTGCCAAAATTTAAAGCTTGGGATAAAATATAAAGAAAAAAGTTGTTCATACCATTTTATGTTAACAGTAAAACTGTTGCATTCATTTTTATTACAATATTTGATTTAATTTTTTTTTACTTTAATCATAAACTGATTTCAAATACGTTTAAGCGTAGCTCCCAGTTATTATTGTATTTTTTTTTCTAATTTTAAACATTATAATATAGAGAAGGAAGAGGAAGAACTCACTCGTACAGATACTCGTAAAGATAGGAAGGTGTTGAACACCTTCCTATCTTTCCTGTTTGAATCTTACAGTCGGAGTCTTGTAATATTTAAAAAATAATATTAAAGTAACTTTAAATCCTTACATTAATATATTTTAAAATAAAAAACTGATTATTAAAATAAATATAAATATTAATTTAGAATTATTCAAATGTTAAGAATTTCGTTCAAACTAATAAGCTATTATAGAGTTGTTGCCCCACAAAATTGAAGAAATCATGAAATGTTTAACCTAAAGTTCACAATGGTTCACACGCTACGCGAATAACACGCGATGCTCTAACTAAGTACGTGTTACATAGAAAAATTATTTGACCGAGCCAATTAAAGGCAATCTGTATTAAATCTTGATAGTGTATTGGAAAATGTATTATTAAATTAACTTTTATGTGCTTTTCTTAATTAATTTACTTAATATTTGAATTTTCATTATTTCTGTCCCTTACATAATTTCACTACAAATATTTATAATAGATATTTTCTTCTTAGTCTTGACACGTATGTAGCTACATTATAAACAAAACAACTAATATATTATACTAGAAATACAATAGAAACGCAAATATAATAGAATAGAATAGAAAATTATTTCAAATGAGTTTTCATGAATAACTTGATACGTTACGTATAAAAGCTTGCATCATTTTGTTTTTCATATTATTGTCACATATTTTATGCAGAAAAAGATTCATTTCAGTCAAATTTATTTTCTGCGGTTAAATAAATAAAAATAATTGTGTTATAACATCATACAAAAGGTGAGAGTCCTTTTACGAGAAGGAAAAAATATGAGGGCACATGTGTTTAGAAAAAATCGTTACAGACTTACATATCTCTGCATATTAACCTCGTTTTTTTCTTGTTGTAGTAAGTGACATGATTTGCAAGAAAATTTTAACTTTGAACTTTGATATATTTGTCGTATCGTGGCTCTATTAGAATACATATACTTTTATTATATGTACATTTTTAAATATAAATTGTACATTTTTAAATATAAATTTATAAAAGAAACACATTTAAAAGTATAAAAATACTCATGCGGCTCTATTATTATTAGTTTATTACTACGTGCCTTAATAAATTTCATATTGGGATTTGATATGAATATCCCGAATCTGTTTGGAATTAAAATTCCATTTCTATACAAATGTTATCGAATGTGAAGAACATAATTTTGCTTATTTGTTTTTGTTTGCTTTATGTGTTTTGCACCCCACAGAATGTGAGAGATATTTTATTTACGTGTAGATTTAGATGCTTAATAGCCATTTACTAAAAAGACATAAACGTAACGAACCTACTTACGTCCGTTACGTAGGCGTTACAGCTAAAAGAGTAGTTGAAGCATAAATGATAATTAAATATGTTCTGAGAAAGGCTTAAACAAAGTTGTCAAGTTAAGTCCAATAAGCAATAAATAACACTTCACAGGAGAGCACTTAACACTGTACTACATTGTGGAGACAATAACCTCCCTTTACCTTATTTAGATATCAGCCACGCAATACCGGAAAATTGTAAAATAGTATATAATTTTAATTAGAAAGTATATTTTAATATTATATTATATATAAAATCGAAAGGTCACTCACTCATCACGAAATCTCAAAAACTACATGTGCTAGGAATCTCAAATTTTGCATAGGAGTTACTTATAGGACGTAGGTGCTCGCTAAGACAGAAATTTGCAAAATTCGACGTCTAAGGGGTTGTTTTTGGGGTTGAAAGTTTGTATGAAACTTCGTTACTACAAATGCTAGGAGTCTCAAATTTTGCATGGCCGTCACTTATAGGTCGTAGGTACTCATGGAGATAGAAATTAATAATAACGTAGTTCACGCAGGCGAAGCCTCGGGCGGGCCGCTAGTATTAGTATATATTTCATATATAACTTGCTTACGTATGATTTGTATATCCTACTAATATTATGAATGTGAATGCTTGTGATGATATTTTTTCCACTTTCACGCAAAAACTACTGAGCGAATTCAGATGAAACTTTACAGTAGTATAGCTTATACATCAGATTAACACATATGCTACAATTTATGTAAAGAGTTTGATTATTACATTATTGTTAAGAATTTGGTTAGACTTATTAGGCTAGTAAAGGGGCGGTGCGTTTGTGTCGCTAGAATTATCAATTCCTGTTTCATATCTTGTGAGTTATCAAAATAAACTTAGCTACATTTAATTCTTAATTTGCCTTATGTTAAGTAATGGTTCCTATATTTAAATCTCTCATAAGCATGTTCAAATAATAAAAATTAAATAACTCTATATAATATAAGAGCTCTTATAAGCATAAAATCACGTTGAAGCACGTTGAACGGGCCTATGTACTCGTATGTAGACAAAAATGTAAATGAAATTTAATACATTTACATAGTTATACAAAATACTAGTATACTGTTCTGCCACGAATTTGTTTTTCCATTAATCATTAAAAAGGATATGTGTACATTTTTTTATTTGGCTTTATTTTTTAACCCCCCTTTTTAACTTATTCCGCTGTTATTCTTCTACAAAGTCTCTTTCTTCTTATTTAAAAAACAAAAGGCATCATGTTGGGTTTGAATAAAAAAATATTTTTACATAAGGAATAGTCAAAATGTTTTCATTGTTTTCCTAAAATTTTATACCGAAAGTTCTATACGAAGCATTGTTAACCGAGCTCAGTTTTAGATGAATTCGTAATGAAGCAAGTAGTGTTTATCATTCTTTAGAAAATTTCAAAGGTGCATTTATATAAGGCAGTGGGCTTGGAGCCATTCATTTCCCTCTGTCGTCACACTGTCGAGTTTCATTGTTGAAAATTCAAAACCTAAGCTCGGGGGCGGTTCTCTTTAGTTTTGACATGATGATATTAAATAACTCTATGGACAATATAACATACATACTATATATATTATAATAATTAAACTGCTTAAATATATACTTACTTCTATGCCGAATTTTCGAGAGTGGTGAGAATTTAAAGCCGCGCTTTGCATTGTTACCAGAGCGAAGAATATTAATAAATAGTAATTCAGTCCCCCACATTGGAATCGAACCCACAGCCATTTGTACAGTCACACGTTTGTGCCACTAGACCCCGACGGCTTCACAGTCTAAATCTGATTATTGTGGATGTTAACACCCCAATGCTACGATTTATCTACGCAGACCAAGAGATCAGTTATTTATAAAAAAACGGGAACGTCTGTGAAGTGCGTTACTCAAGTCAATCTCTATAATTGTTGTTTAATTATTTCTATAGCTTTTTTCAATCATTTATTTTTCAAATTTAAAAGAAATACAATATTATTTAATGATAAAATGTGTTTTCAAAATATACAGTTTTCATTTTTTTTCAAAGGTTACGGAAAGTACAGTTACGGTAGGTTTAGGAAATTACTTAGTAAAGACAAAAGACAAACTATATCAGCGATTAAATTCACAATTACCATAATAATCTTTTATAAAAAATCTAGTAATAAATGTGTAGAAAGATGTTTCAAATAAATTTACAACGAAGAGATTCTTTTTTTAAAATTATGATATTATGAAGAGACGATGACGGGAATATTGTGCTTTTATGCATGAATAAATCATAACTCATGAAAATAATATCGCATTTATAAAAGTAATAGCAATGATTATTTAGAAAATTATTATTTTTTATATTAATTTCAATATCTACCATTAAAAAACCAATAAATTTTGACTTAGAATGTCGTAAGCTAAACGATGACAATAAAATAACGAAAACTACAATTTTTTGTTGATCGAGGACGCCATAAAAAATGATGAAAAAACAGTTCAAGTGATCGATAGCTGCTACTGCAGTGCTGAAGACTCAAGGGCGCGCCAAGCCTGCCCGATGCCTCGGCTCTGAGACTCTACATGTGTTCTTACATTATTAATATCTCGTACTTCCTTTTGTATTTTAAAAATTAATAACTTTATCATTTTGTTTTCTTTAAAATCAATTAATTGATTTTATTGTGTATAAAATAAATGTTAATAGTTATAATTCAAAAAATAATTGAACCCAATCGTCGCGCTGGAGCACAAAGTGAGACTAAATGCGACTAGTTATGGGTTCGATGCCCACTCGAGGAAATGAAATACTTGCATACTGGCAAAGCGCAGCGTTGACACTCGGCACGCAATGCCTCAAGAATTCGGCGGAAAGTGGGAAACGTAGTGTCTTAACACCAGGTTCTGTCACTCTGCTTACTCTGCTGTGTGCGGAATACAGCGTGAGGCAGATTTTTTATTTTGATAATCTTATTTTATCTTATGCTAAGCTATATGCTATACTCGTATTTTGTAGAGTGATAGAGCGAATTTAAGCTTTATTATTATTAGGGCTTGGTGATACGACCTAAATCCGTAGCACAGGAAACCAAACGATTGGACACTAAAATACGAAGTAAAATTACTGAGGGAAACTTAAATCGACTATTAAATAAATATTATTTAAATCTATAATTTAGACGAGTTATGGTACTCGAGACAAACCTTCGTAGTTTTTTGTAGTGCCTTTATCAATGTAGAAATATATTTGTATGGATAGTAATAAATTAAATAAAAAATTAAACAAACTATCTCGTTCAATTTGTATTCATACTATCAACACGTCAATTTTGTACTACAATACTTTCGTAGATTTACTTTTTTTTTTCAAATAAATACAAGAAAAATTTTAGTATAAATATACATTTATTCTGATCTGTTGGGAAACTTTCCAAACGAATACATCCCGTTCGTAGCCGCTTTGACTATTTATTCATCTGCTACGGCTTAACTTTGCGCTACGAAAACCGCATCATATATTTAATATACGGACTTTATTTTAATAGCGCGTTCGCTTTAATTATTGTAACATTATATTATGCTGGGTAACCTTGCATCGACAATTTGCATATGGCGGGGAATCGCGTGTAGTACAGGACCTTGACCCATGATGCAGTTCCTGTTGACTACCTACGACTATCGTGAAAAACAAGACCAAAAACAAATATTTTAGTATTTAAAATGGAATAAAATTAGCTATATCTGATGCATTATGCAGAAAAAGGATCTTGTGATACATCACTCTGTTTTACATTTACTGTGAACTTGTGAACTCTACGTGGTTTTCGAACCAAAACAAAAATACATATATTCTTAGCATAATAATAACTGTTTTTTTTTTAGCTTCACTTGATATCCCGCAAGAAATGAAAATATTAAATATTTCATTTCTCGTGTGGGAATCGAACCCACAACCGTCGCGCCTACAGTCCACACGCTAGTGCCAATACGCCACGCCGGCCGCAATATAAAATTTTTTAAATAGGGGGAGATACGTAAATATAAAAGAAAATCTACATAAGACTAAATTTCATTTTACTTTGTTCTACGAAACCGGTTGTTTTTTTTACCAATTTTCCAATACGTGACCTAAACTCCAAATGTGTGTTTGTTCAGAGATGGAAATCGTGCCCGAGGGAAAAAACTTCCGATTGGTAACCGAAGACGAGCTCCCAGCGGTGGCCGATCACTTAGTGCAGTATATGCCTGAATCTTTAAAGGTAAATATGTCTTATGAAATTCTAATTATGGAGAAAAACAACAAAATTAACAAAAAAAAATCATATTATAAGCACTATTTGTCTATTACACTTTGTTTACCTTATTACTGAAATAATAAAAAATATATCACAATCTTCTTGTTACTAAGCAAACCACTATATACCTACCTACCTTATTTTTTTTTAAAGTTCAATAAACTTGGATCGCTATAAAGATTACAATACTCTGAACGTAGAATTAATATGGCTTCTCCGTAATATTGATTTCAGAAATGGAGCCAAAATTTCTGGGCGTCTAGCCAATTAAAATTCCAGTAGCAATATGTTTCAGTTAAAATTTAATATTAAAGATTTTTAATGTTACGCAATGTCTACGCTGCTACGAAAGTAACGTACGAGTATACGCCATGCCTATATCATGCACATACGAGTATAAAGACAATAACATCCACCGACAGCAACTTTTGTTTAGGAATAATTATTAAAATAATTTTAATAAACAATTTTTAGAAAATATTTATTATAACTGGTCGCGTATAATAATTAATTAATAGAACCAAACCGTATTTCACATATCACTTGGATTTTCGGGTCCTTTGCAAATTGACCGCACTCGGCCTTTGTTCGCTAGACTGTTAAATTAAGGTAACCTTTGCCCATTCTCTGTAAAATCTTTAGATATGTGTATATTTTGCTTACAAATTGTAATTAATAATAAAATTTAATGATATAACTTGATTTTAACTTTTAAAAGTATTGGTAAATTACGTAAATAAGGTAAAGGCTTGGTATTAGGGTAAATTATAAAAAAAATCGTTCTAAAATAATTTATTTGTTTGTTTCAAGTTTCACCAAACGATTCAAACATATCTAAACAACAAAGTGTGGGACTTCCATTTTTATGTAGCGAAAAATTGGCCAGAGGATCCGATATGTCTACATTTTCCTGGATGTACTAGTACGGTAAGATATCTTTTCTATCTTTTAATTATTTGTTTAGCTTTAACGTAAATTAAGATAATAAGAAAATATACCTAAATTATATTTAATATAATTCAAAATTCTCTGGTGGGCTTTTTTAAAAAATTACCATGCAAGTGTCTCCAACCTGCGCGTCTTAAGTAGTCTCGACATAAGTGATACGTTTTTCAAAGCATGTAATTTAAAATTTTCAGAGCTGCTATGTAACCACAATGAAAACAAACAAGGTCAGAAATAAAAAATAAACACCGAGCACTGTAATATCAAAATTTTCTTTGCGAACTTCTTTCGTTTTTGCAAGATGTAATTTCAAGGCATTCCTTAATGAAAGAACGCCACACGTTAAACGCTCAGCAATTAGTGACTGTGCATTTTTGTTCTAGTTAAAACATGAAAATTCGTATTTAACATGTACACATGTACATAGACATAAATTTTAGAAATAGAAAATTATCTTGAAATACTGTTAATAATATACCGCTTGCAGTTTCATATAATAATATTGTAGTTGGTAGAGCAATGTTAACTATAACAAAAAAAGAAACTTAATTTAAAAATTAAAATCTCTATTTATTGTTTAATTTCAGCCAAATTGTCATACTTATGAGAGTGTGACGATATTCTGTCCGTCTGAGCGCGCCGAGTTGGTCGATCTGTTGACCTCTGAAGACATTCTGCTGGATCTCACTCAACCACTGTACCTGAACTTTACGCACGAAGCAATCGTGCAACGCTTTGAGAAGCGCTATGAAGCCCACGACAAGATTACTGGAGATGTATACGTGTGTGATAATCCACCAGAAGAAATCAATACTGATGAGTAAGATCTAAATTTATGAATTTGATTTGGAAATTTAAAGAAGCTTTGAAAATTTTTATATTTGAGACGTTTTCGTAACGTGTTTATAAGTTAAATTGTAAAACAAGTCAATACAAATCCGTTTTTCTTATAGTTTATTGGTAGAAATATTACGGTTAATCATACATTCAAAATGTATTTAACATTGTCATTTAACAATTAAGCGTAATATAATATTACATTATATGTTAAAGTATAAGTAATTTGTTTACAGACTGCCACCGGACGTGGAGTTAGTTCGCCTACAGCCAGAGCACATGAAGGCAGTTCACGACTTGTATCCAGCTAGCGACATCGAGTGCAGGGAGGTGTTTGAGAAGCTGGTCGCTGAACTGCCCGCTTACGGCATCTTTGTGGAGGGACAGCTAGCCGCCTGGATGGTGCAGTCGTACTACGGCGCCATGTTCTCAATGCAGACGCGACCAGAGTTCCGTAGGAAAGGCTACGGAATATTCCTGGCGAGGCGCCTCACCAAGGAGGTCGCCGCTCGTGGCTATAAGCCCTTCGTCGTGATACGTCCGGAAAACGACGCGTCCCGTTCTCTCTATTCAAAGCTCGGCTTCGAAAAACGTTTTCGAACTGTTCGCGCCGTTTTGCGTCCTCGCTAACGCGTAAAGTTGATCACTAGCAGATTTTATTTTTTTAAGACTTTTGAAATAAAAAATCAATTTAGCTTGCGATCTTTGATCGTTTAGAAAATTTTAGTAGTAGCTAAGGTGGAGCGGCTCGTGCTTTCGGTCTGCGTGTGATATAGTTTTATTTTTTTTTATAAAACGTTATAGGAAATTTAAAGTAAATACCGATGAAGATATGATCTTAACTCGTGAAATAGATAATGAATAAATTTAGCAATTGGATTATTGTGGGTTTTTGGATAATTATTATTTTATCGATGGTAACTAATGGCAGATTCGAAAGCTGTAGTCGTTCGCTGCGTTCTAGCGCCAGCCTAGTATCAATTTCAATGGCGCTAATTTGTCAAGAATTCCGAACTCTTAAGCCACATTATCAAATAACGCTTTCACAATATAGATTTTCGGTTTGCTTAGCCTTCTCTCCTCACTAACGCTCAATTTTTTATTACTAGACAAAATATAGAGAGTAATTTATGGATTTCAACTTCTTGACAAGTTAGCTTTTCAAGTATCTCATTTAGGCGAACGCTTCATTACCACTCGTTGATCGAGCGGAACTATTCTGTCTCATGGTTTATGAAATTTTGGGACCCGTTATAATCCGTGGAATACGTGTTGTTTAACACGTATTCCAAATATATATCACCATACGATAAAATCTTGGCCACGTAAAACGGTATCCGTTACAGTACGGTCAACTAGTTGTGGCCGCCGTGAAGTTACCTGTTTTCTGAGAGGTTTTCTGAACTTATGCGTGCAGTTCACTCGGGAAGAAAATATTCAAAAGTAAAAAAAAAACTAAAATGAAACTCTACAGTTAACTTCAGGACGGCCACTACGACGACGGCCACATGAGAAAGAATGTTACCGAATACTCGAGTTGCACAATTCAAAGATATAAGCACCATTAATGTTCATCTGACGCTAGAAATACGATTTCTATAAACAATAAGGGCTATAATTTTTTAATACAACCGAGATTATTTTAGCCATAAAATTCAGGTGGAATTATACATTCGTCTCAATATAGTAGGTTTTGATAGATTTTGATAAAAACATACATAGAGGAAGAATCACATATTTTATTTATTTTATACTTTTGCTATGTTTTTGATATGACAAAAGGATATTGAAAGGCTGGAATAAGTATTGAAAGATAATGTGAAGTGTTTTATACATAGTATTTCAATAAAATTGTCGCCTATTATAGATAAACTGCGTTTTTGATAACCAGTTTTCGTTTAATATGACTTTTGTAGTACTCTGTTTTTATAAAACATAGAGCATTGATGGGGTAACGCGAAGAAATCAATAAAAATTTGATACGAAAAGTAGATAGGTAGGTATTTTAATATGGGGAACTATTTTACAATTATATATCGGCGTAGTCTATTAAAGTTTGTATCCAAAGTATATCTGCGATCGTAAAATATATTATTTAATAATCATTTTTTTAATGTACCTAATGATTATAATATTTAGTTGTACTTATACTTTTTATTAGCTTTATATTACGTTTAGTTTATTATTATAATGAGGACTTGTCTTCCTAAGACTGTATCATCGGACAGGCGTGGGTCTAAAGCTGGCTAAAAACTATGAAAGTTTATGATCGTTTCATAGTATTGTATGTTAAATCAATAAATAGGTGTATTAATTTTACTCTTTTGAGACATTCAAAAAGCACTCATTAAAACTGGCACATAGCTTAAATAAATCGGCATTAAATCAAATTTTGCTCAAAATTTTCGAGCTTCCACCTTCATTGAATTGTGTGCGTAAATTCGAATAAAATGCAAATGCCAAAGTTAAATTTTAAAAATAAAAACAATTTTACCTTAATTACTTATTAAAAGTAACAAAAGTAAATCCTAGAATAATTAACAGTTTAATAATTATTACCTATGAACTTAAAATAAATCATTACGTACCTTTTTTTTTTAAATAAGTAAACGGTTGCAAATTGTAGAACCGCCATTGGCTGAGTGACGAAAGAAAGTATGTCAAATAAAAAGACGCCTAGTACTTTTATAATAATATACAACTAAAATATCATTTTCAACCTCTTAAAACGTCATTGTCACAATATTTACCGTCGACTTATTTAAAAAAAAACGGCCATTATAAACATGCAATCATGCTAAAAGCTTTCCCACATTCCTACTCTCTGTAGGTACATACGATTAAGTAGTTCGAAGAATTTCTTGAAATTATTAATTGTAAGAACAGTTTATTGAACACTTTCCCTTGCCTAAAAAAACAATGGAGTTATCAGGACACGTCTCCGTCCTAGACACTGCAGTTGACGCAAAATGTAATCGCAGCATATTTTAAAACAATATTTAATAACTTCTGCAGCTACACAAATAATGTAGTGTCCGTTCTGTATTATTTATCACATTTACCTTGCAAAGGTATCAAGAAATTAATAAAATTATATATTATATCTTTTGTTTTATTCTTTCCTGAAGTATTACCTATACCTACCAATGTATTTTTTTTTCATTTATTTATGTACCACACAAGAAAGAAAGTATAGAAAACTTATGACAACAGAAAAAATGTGTACAATGGATAACTTATCTCTAATAGAGATCTCTTCAAGAAACCCTTGAATGTAGGAGATGTTAAAAGAAAATAGGAGATGGTAAAATGTAACTCCGAGGGCATGTATGAAGAGGTTGATGATTGTTGACTAAGCGAAAGAGGTATGTAGAGACCGTAGCGTTTGGCGCTCCGTTCTCTCTGTCTAGCTCTCTCTGGTTAGGGATAAAGCGTGAAGCTAAGTTATGTTATTAACTATTTCATAGATTTTTGGCCTAAAACGCGAAAAGTGAAATCAATTTCCTTTTTTACTTAAAACGTGTGAAAATCCTGCTTTTCCTCGAAATAATGTCTGGCGTTGTTGTTAGTGATTCGGATAATCGAAAATCCGTATATTCGAATGTATAAAGAAAAGCTGGTTTTTGTGTATATATATAGCACAAAATTGTTATATGTATTAAAAGAAACAAGTACTTAGCATATATCAACGAAAATCAATGATTATCAAGAAATTATTAACATTTTTCAACATACGACTTACATACACATATATATTAAGTACGCATTTACGTGCATATAAATTTTTTTAGGGTTCATTGTAGTAGGTTGTATAACATAATTATCGCGGTTGGCTATTTTTGTAGCCGATATAACAGTACATATTCAGTTTGATTTGATTTTATTAGGTTAATTATATGTATTGTCCCTTAATAAATAATAATAACATATTTATGCCATTAATTTAATTTAAAATAAGATATAATTATAAATTGTTTAATAAAATGCGACACAGACTAAACCATTTTAGTAATATTTTTTTCCCATTGTTCCCATATAGCCATTTTTTTATATAAATAAAACGCATAAATAAAAGCTTTCTATCTATATAAGAAAATAGCATATAAAACTAATACTACATAAAAAGTAAAAAGCATGGTAGGTCTGAATTTCAAACTGTGTTTCCTTAACTTAATCTGTGCTGGTTAGTATATAATTATATTAATGTAAATAATCTGTGGCATAAAGCTCGATGGTATTTTATAACTGTCAAAGCCATAAAATGGTGGAATTGTTTTGCTCAGTGCAATGTTTTGTAATTAACCATATTTGTCAAGTGTAAAATAACAAGTATTTAGGTAAAACAAAATGGCTACCTTAATAGATAAAATAGAAATGCTAATAAAGAGAGAAAAAACCACACCAGAACGGAAGAAAGATGATATTGCTAAATCTTCGAGTGAGATTCTTTCCGAACTTTTTAGTGCCTTCAACGCAGACCCACCGAAAATTGATGAAATTCCTCATAAGAAGTCTAAAAAAAGCAAGAAAAAACATAAAAAAGAAAAGAAGAAAAGAAGTCGTAGTGGCAGCTCGAGTAGTGAATCAGATAAAAGTGACTACTCCCATAAACGAAAGAAAAGAAAAAAAAGTAAATCAAAGAAACGTAAAGAGGACCGTTCTTCTAGACACCGCTCCCCTCGGCGCCGTTCTAGGACGCCAGTTATAATTAAATCAGAGATAGATATATGGAAAACGAAAGTAAAAAATGGATTAGGATCTTCAAAATCTGAGTTAAAAATAAAGGAAGAACCTAAGATCAACAAAGTTACAGAAGTATCTGCTCAAGCCGAAAATGTTACTTTTAGCAATATTGATGCAAGTATGATTCCGATGCCTGAATCTCCAAAAGATAATAAGGAGTCTATTGATTCACAACAAAAACCTGACAAAAAATTAGAATCAGTAACAGAAACTGATAAAGCTAAGGGTAAAATTCAAATAAAAAATTTAAAATTTAGTGCAGTATTTGAAGAAACTGTAAAAAAGGCTGAGGAAGAGGCTAGAAAAAAAGCTGAAAAGGTTGAAGAAGGTGAATATACAGACTCCTCAAGTAGCTCAGGAAAAGAAGAAGAAGCAAATTTACAGTTCCCTAAAACATCTGATCCTGGTGGAATATTGAAGAAACAAGCGGCTGAAGAAACAAAAATGTTAGTATATTGCAGCAGTATGTTTTTAAATTTTTTTTGTCAGTTTACACAGTGTTTCTCACATAGCAGGGTAAGCAGAGTGATGAGCCCCCCACATACCAACCAAATTCGAGACATAATGTGTATGCCACAATGAACTATGAAATCAATACCACACTGTCTCGCTAAAATGTGTAAATGATACTTGATTAATTTTCCTGGGTGGCGATAATATCCACAACACAGTAAGATCTTGTGTGTCAAAATGGTGTATTGCATGTGTAATATATATTTATTTTCTCACTAGTTTTTTGAAATTATCTTTAATTTACAGTCCTGATGAAGAAAAAGTGAGCAGTAGACAAAAATATTCAGATAGCACTCATAAGTCTGTGCGCCGAGATAGAAGTAGATCTAAAAAAAGGTATGAGTGATTACTCTTAAATTAAGTTCAGATTTTTTAAAATGTAAACAATTTAATTGTTGTCTGAAGCATTTTGATAATTCGAAAATCAGATACACAAATATATGAAGAAAACCAAATTTTGTGCATATGTATTATGTAGTACATAATAAGAAATTACAAGCGAATGACTGTAAACCCAAGAAATTGTGGGTTTAATTCCCATTTGAGGAAATTAAATATTTAATATTTTAATTTATTAGCTCTGGTGTCAAGACAAAACACTTCCTCTCTACACTTTCCACCAAATTCTAGAGGCATGTTGAGTAGTAAAATTCAAAATCGCGCTTTGCCCTATTACTAAAAAGAAAAGAGTGAATGAGAATATTAATTTGATATTTCTTTACAGCATTGTCACTGTATTGACTATAGCTATGATGCTTTATTAAATTTTATCACTAGGTTCCTGCAGCTTATGCTGGTTTAAACAGAGTACAGCATAAATGATGAATATCTCTATTATAGGTCATTAAGTAAATCAAAGCGGTCAAGATCAAGATCTCGAAGACGACATGGATCAAGGTCAAGGTCTAAACGACGAAGTCGTTCCCGCCACCGTTCTCGATCAAGACGGAGATCTAAGTCACGGTCTAGACATAGATCATCATCAAAATCAAGACATAGATCCACACATTCTTCTAGACATCGCGGTAGGAGATCTAGGTATAATATATTAATTATATTATTATTAGCTAAAATATTACAGTTAATATGTATAGTATTTATTTGTAAAACAAGGATGTGCCCTTGTGTCTCATGTAATACAATAATACAAAATTAGACATACAAATACACCTATCCCCCGATTTACACGGCAGATACGTTCCTGAGAAAACCGTGTAAATCGAAAAGCTTGCAGAAAATGCATAATTTTGCTATTTAACAGTTGTGATTTTTTTCAATATTTTTAGGTGTTCACAGAAAAAAAAATTAAATGCATTGACAGCTTAAAATATGTAATATATTACGGAAACACAGTTTTTTTATTTAATTACAATACATTAAGCAGAAGAATAAAAATTAAACCAAAGTTCTTTTATTGTCACTGTCAGAAATGACTCTCATTCTTTTTTTCGGAATCGAAGGTTCGAATTCAATTTGATTACCCGAAGTTATTTGTTCCGATTCGAATACAGTAGCATTTAGTAGAGTGCGATAAAAACAAAAAAAACTTATTTGGAAAACCGTGTAAAAGCGAAAACGTGTAAAAAAAGTACCGTGTAAATCGGGGGATAGGTGTGTATAAATAACTAAATTCTAACAATAAGCTAAAAATAATAATAATTACAGATCCCCAACTGGTGTAAGATTAGCAGATAGCGAAAAGAAGCGTCTATTAGAAGTAGCCAGACGTAATGCCATAAATATGCTCAAGAATGGTGCAGTGCCTGCGGGAGCTGCAGTGCTGCCACCACATACAAGGAACCAAGTTATGGCAGCTATACAGTCTGGAGGTACTTTTAAACTTTTGTGGCTATAAGAAACAAATCCAAATATATATATTTTTTTCTTTTATTAGCTTCATATTGTATCCCTCGTACAGCAGATTAGGTAGAATGAACCTAGTGTTAAGCCTCTGTTTCCCACATGGGAATGTGGTATGATGGAACCTGAGTAGGAATGGAACACACAACTGTTCCGATTACACTGAGAGACTGTCAACAATCTTAATCATACTTAATTTTGGAAAATATTACATGGAATTTTTTTAAATATTTATATTAAATATATCATCATCATCATCAGCCTGTCCTCGTCCATTGCTGGACATAGGCCTCTCCAATGGCATGCCACTGAGCTCGATCTTCAGCTCTTTGCATCCAGCTGCTGCCTGCTACTTTGCGAATATCCTCACCCCATCTAGCTGGAGGATGTCCTACATTAAATATATACTTATATTAAAGAAAGCTACTGTTTTTTACAGATCATTCATTACATCAATTAGAGTATCATACTATTCACATATGTATAATTGTATACCTCATTAATAAGCTATAAAGTGTGAAACAACCTATTTACATATTAATTATTATTATAACAAATTCGCAGGTAAATCAGTAGATGAGCTAACAGACTTTTGTAAACACCTGTCCAAAAAGGAGGCGCTCGGGGAACTGTCATCTGTCTCATCTAATGATGAAGACATGAGCGAAAATGAAGACACAATAGCCTTCCACCATCCCTTCCTTGTTAAGGAAAAAGCACCTATTGTTATGAATATACGGGTTAGTATTTATGAGAACCTAGTGTTAATACAGTCTGTTCACCATCCTAAATGTAAGTAAGATACTTCTGTTTACTATATGTAGAAGAAGTGAAAAAAGTAAAGCCAGAAACCACATGTGCTAAAATATAATATAAATTGTAACACATAAATATATAATTTCCCTCTTGTATAGGGTGGTGCTCCTCTCCCAACAAAATCAAGTACCCTACCAATAGCAAATAAAGAAGAGCTAAGACTACAGTTCCCTGTGTCTTCTGGAACTCAACATAGGGAAAAAGCATCTGAATGGGTTCCTGTTTCACCTAAAAAGGATAATATGGTAATGTTCTAATAAATGTATAATTAATAATTATATATCTGTATACATCTATATATTCTAAATATATAAAAACTTAAACATATCTTGGTATACTTCTAAATGAGACAATGATTTGAGGCACAAGTGTGCGACTTTAAAAGTGGTTATTAGGTTCTCTCTGCCCGTGAAGTTAAAAAAGAAAATATAATTATAATTGGATTAAAAAAACTGATTTTAAATGTTGTTATATTTCATTGGACATTGTCAGTTGAAAATATAGAATTTTGTATATAAATAAAATTATCAACTGTTTGCCAACATATAACATCATTTGTTAGTATTAAGTTTTCATATGTTTTTTTATTACAGCAGGTGGCAAAGCTGAATTCAAAACCTGTTCCGAAACTTAGTCCTGTAGAAACAACGAGGTAAAAAATAAATAATCAATTTTAATGTTATATTTGATTCTGCATAAATATTGTATATTTTTATATGTACTCTTTTTCGTAATATAATGTAATATATTTTTTTACTTTTTCAGTACGGAGGCCATAGCGTTACCGGCGCCGCCATCAACACAGCCGTCTTACATGAAAAGTTTTACAACTGGAAGTCGTAAGTATTTTAAAATAAAATAGATTGTGAGTATTTTATTAACACTGTTAGTGTACCATATGGGGACAAAATCTACCACCATGTTATCATACAGGGTAGGCAGAGAGAACCCGGGAACTTAGTTTTAAAACACTCCGTTACCATCAGGAATTTTCCTTTTTCAACTTTTCGCCGAATTCTGGAGGCCGTGTTGAGTGGCGGTCCGCAACACTGCGCCTTGTCTGGTTTCTTGAGCGAGAAGATCAAAATATTAAATATTTCATTTTCTCGAATGAGAATCGAAACAACCTGTCTCGGTTATAGTCGTTTGCTTGGCCACGACATGCCTCTATTTAGATTTCCTTGGATAAATTATTGCATAAAAGATACAGGGCCCTGATTGTTAATATTTCTATCTTGCAAAATACTTTTGATTTTTTTATTTGTGTACCTACTGCTTAAATGACTATTATAAGATAACTATTTATAAGATTGTTTATAACCGGTGCAACGAGTTGTGACGATTATAAACGATCTTATAAAGAAAACAAGCATGAGTAAAACTTGTGCCTGTGCATGTTCTGTCGCGTTCATCATATTTAATGTGCTGACAAAAGCGAAACTTTGCCTCACATGTACAAAATGTGCAAATGACACTTGTCGTAGTGCTTGACTGTGCTCCCGAATTTCATAACACGTTTGGCCGACTGATTATAAATACATTGATTTTTTTTTTTAGAATTGACATCAGTACCCGCATTGCCTGCGCCCGGACCACAAGCCTATCCACCAGGCGTTGATCCTCCTAAGATTGTAAGCATTACAATCCCATATAAACATATCAGTGAATTTACAAAAAACTGTAATTATTACAAATATTTTATTTTGTTCCAGCCGTTGTTGGCAGTGACTGTAACAATGGCGATTATGGGTTCGATTCCCACCGTCTGTCACTGTCTTCTGCATACAATATATGTATGTAATTCTATTCCCATAAATTAAGACATTTATATATATTATATTAAATATATTTACATTACTTATAATTATTCTCATCAAAACATCTTTTGGTTAAGGATCTGGCGTCCATAGTATCTCAGAAGTTATCCATGATTCGAAAAGAACAAGAAGAAAGTGACTTAGGTGTCGCTATGGGTGTAAGTATTTCAAAATTTCAAATTTTTCAAATTAAACACAAAAAGCAAAAAAACTGTAAAACCTACAGCTAACTTCAAAGCAACCATGACTGATCGTAGTGTACGAACGTTAGTCTCATGTATTTTTTTTAATATTTTTAATATTTTATAACATATTTGTATATATAAATTCAGTTTGGCTGGTCAAAAGAAACCCGTCCGGGCCAGTTCACGGGATCAACAGGCGCGCATATCTTAACGCCGCGAGAACTCGCCAGCGGCACACAGGCGTGGGCTAAGAAGGTGATGTATTTGTGCATACATATTTATATTATAATATAGTTAGATTGTTGATATGTTTGATCATTGATTTGTGGAGTGTTGGCAATAATGTGTACCAATGAAATATTATATTTTGTAGGTTTTATTATTTTAAATTTTAAAAGGAATAGTCTAGTAGGTTCTTAAATGACATATTTTGTTCTTAAATAATATTATTCCACTTCATTATGTTGGTGGACTATAAAATATACTCTAAACTACATTTCCTACAGAAATGCATTCCTGCAATGCATGAATTCGTTTGTCAATTGACGCGTAGGCTTAGGAAGTAAATGCATAATTAAGTTTCATATAAGAATTTCAAATTTAGTAGTAGAATTTCAATCCAAGTATTTCTGTTAAAGATTAAGTATTATGTGTGTTATGACTTGGTTTGACCTTAGTCGTATAGAAGGGTCACAAGACAAATCTTGTAATATCAGATATTTTATATAAAAATTCAATATACTTGTAAATTGCGTACGGATAAGACTTTAAAATAAATATACTTTTAATGTTTTTTATTTCATTCAAGTTCAAAATGTAAAATTGACACTTTATTTATTACTTCGATCGCTTGATATAATTTATGTAGGTACTTATACATAATATAATGTTTATTATAATAAAATAATGTTAATTCAAATATTATCATGATAAATAAAATTTTAATAATTATTTACATTTTTACACAATACTTTATATGTATATATTGAGTAAATAATGAAAAAATATAACATTGTATGCTTTAAAAACAAGTGTTAAACAGAACCTGGCATAATTTAATTAATTAATTCCAATTAATTTATAAAATACAATTAAATATACATTTTTTATCTTTTATTGGTTCTGTCTAACACAAGAGATATTTTAAATAAATTTTCTTTCAGCTCAAATGGTGGGTCCGCGTTAACGTGTTGCTGGTCCGGCGTCGGTCAGAAATTATAATACTATTGTATTATTCTTTCTGACTCTCTTAAAATATTTTTTTATGATGGTTACCACAACATTGTGTATTAGTTTTTAATTTAATACGTTATATTTATTTTAACTAATTTAACGGATTATATTTTTTTTTGGAAGATCTGCGTCTATAAATTATATAGCTTCGCAATTTCAACTTGCCTTATTATTCTGGAATATAGTTGCTTGTTTTTTTATTGCATCAGAAAAAAATATATTACGTCAGAAAAATATCTAATCTTGCATCTACGACTTTCCTTGTTATTGAAAAAAAGAAATTCGTCATATTTTATCATTTTTAATTTTGATATCGTGATGATAACATGATTTCACGTTTTTATCAAATGGATTCACTGAACATATTTATGTAGAGACCATAGTGGCGCAACGGCACTTATCTTCATTCGTATTACGTTCATTTAGTTACAGGTTCCCTATGCCTACCATGCCATATGCAGGGAACAGCATGAAGTTAAAAAAATATGTTTTATTTTTCTAAAATAACAAAGCCTTTAAAAAATACACAACAAGAATGTTGTTCTAACCATCACATAAAAAAATCGCTTTCCCATATTGACGTGTAAAGAGAGAACTGTTCCAGTTCACTTGTTACACTCATATCGCATTTGCACAAAATGATAATTATCATGCCATGCCCTTGGCGTGTCAATTATCATTCACAATATTGTATACAAATATTCAGCTTTCCCCTTAAATTACGACTGACAATAACTTTATTTCTTCTTATTTTTGATTAATTTCTTCTACTGTTTAATACAGTTGCAATAAAATCTTACCGAATTTCTGGTATTATTTAGCCAATATAAAATATCCTTTTTTTAAATTAAAAATTATTTTATGGAAAACAGTTGTTATACATAGATGCTTAAGAGTAATAAATACAATTTACCATTAATTATTATTAAATCCAGAAGGATACATCTAATGTCACATTAAATGTCGGTCATTATATTTCATTTATATAAACATTATTAGCCTAGTGATTCTTCAGCTAAAAACATACATTAATTCATAATAATAAAAGAAAATTATGGATTAAAACGCTTTAAGAAAATCTAGGCTCAAATGGGGAATTCATGAATATTTGTTGCAGCTTTTAAAAGATAAGGAGACGCGAGCACTCCGTTAGACGCACCACCTTCGTCGATAGGTGCAAATAATGTGAAAAGGTAAGGAATAGTGATGTTAACCGGTGACACTATAACCGGAGAAAATCGATGTATCGATAAACCGATACTCGATTCTTAATTATTCGGAATTTATCACTTATTGTGATAGATATTTTATTCGTGTATGTGAATTAATTATATAATGCTCTAAACAATAATCAAATTCCGGCTATTACAATCTAACATGGTTCACATGTGTTAAATATCTGACTTCTTAAGTAACTAACTTGAGGACATTTAAAACAACATTGCTAATGTTTCAGTTGCATAATTATAGATAACTTACTCTTTAGCAAAAATAACAATATGAAAAGAAATCTTTATAATGAATTTCTTTATAATCAATTAATTTATTCCGGTTTTTTCTTTGTAAAATCATTGGTGGTGAATTTTGTGATCGGTTAACATCACTAGTAAGGAAACTGTATGGAAGAAAAATGAAGATACCAAATGTCAATTTCATTCTGTCTACAATGTCTTTATTCTGATTGGTGAGATGTATGGGAACAGATTAAAAATTGAAAAGAAATTATGCGTCAACAGATTATTAGTGATATTTGAAATTAGTAATATGGTTTTTTAATATAGGATCAACTTGTACGAGCCGCGCCAGTTGAGGGCGGGATGGGTATGCAACTTTTACAGAAGATGGGCTGGACACCCGGCCAGGGTTTAGGTAAAGAAGGCACGGGCACATTGCAGCCTCTTCTTTTAGAGGTCAAATTGGACACAAGAGGTCTGACATCCAAGGAAGAGGTCAGTAGCAGACATGCTAAGAATGTAAGTAACATAAACCTATTGGCATGAAAAGAGTTTAATTTTTTTTTATTTATTTAAAAAGTGTATCCACAGTCTTATTAAATACAAAAAGTATTAAGACAAGAATTATTACATAAAATTTATATTGCTTGGCTTGCGTTTATTAAAACTTACTAAAAGAAATAATTTAATTCTATTATTTACAGTTAAAACCTCAAAGATTGGGCCGAAGAGGGCCGGCGCCATTGGTGTCGGGAGGGAAACATCCCGTTTCGCTCTTAGGAGAATATTGCTCAAAACAAAAACTGGGCCCTCCCGAGTACAATCTGTGCTTCGAGTGTGGACCTGATCATAAGAAAAACTTTTTGTTCAAAGTAAGTACGAATCATAATCGAAATATCAAATATCGTAGCTCAATAAGACCGCGTCTGTCTCCTAATGTGATGGTTGTGGACGATTCTATATATAATAATAGAATTATTTTCATTTCCTAGCTTTGGTAAGGCAAAGATATTAAAATAAAAAAATAAAGATATAGTGTTTGTTTCAAGTGTATTGTTTTCTTTTTCTCACTCTGTTAAGTGACAAGATGGAGTGACATGACACTAGATTTCATCTCCCTCCTTCCACCCTGGAATTAGGGTTATTTCCGTGATATATTATAATATTTTTTTATAATTCCACGCATATGGCACAGTTATCTCCGGAAATCCAATATCAAGACACTGTACCCCGAGACATTCTTGTCTTTTTCAAGACATTAAAATTTTTATTATAGTTATTTCCCGAAGTGGGAACTGAACCTACAATCGTCTCATTTGCAGTCAGACGCTGCGCCACAACAATCTAAATCTAACACCTAAATTTATTTTTTCTAGGTAAAAGTAGCAGGTGTAGAATACCAGCCAGCAGTTGCCAGTGCGAACAAAAAACAAGCTAAAGCTGATGCTGCACAACTAGCTTTGCAAAAGCTGGGCATTGTCATATAAGAAAAAAATATTGAAATACAATAAAGTTATTTTATAAATATTAATATCTTTTATTTATTTGTTGTAATTTGTAAGCTTAATATTATTAAAAGAAAATTAATGTTTTTATATTATTCTTTCACTAAATTATCAAAGCAAAATGTTAATGCTTAAATTTTTTCCACATTGATTAAATTAAGATATTTTACGTAACAAAAAATTTTATGTAGTAAGACATGAACTTATAGAACTTAATAATGTTATATTTTTATAATTTTGTTTGTAATAGTTAGAGGTACGTGTAGGTATTTTCTCATTAATATGATACTTATAACAGGATAGCCAATTAACATATGGCTCTGAACCTAAAATTATATTTTCCATTTGAAGATCTCTGGTTAAAAGACACAGCACAGGGTTGAGTTTTGCTACTCAACAGACTATGTTTTAATGAGAGAAATGTTTTAATACTACATACCCTGGTTCCGTCTGCCTACCATGTACCATATGTGCGGGATACAGTGAAAAGCTGAAAATATAGATGTTTACTACCGTTTGCTTAATAATAAAATAAATGTAAAATTTTGTCATAAATGAACTATTCATGTTAAGTATGCCATCATTAGAAACAATTTGTGAAATATGAACATGCAACAGTGGACAGTAGTTGCCTTGTTTGACTTGTGTGGAATTCTTTTAGGAATATTTAAGTTACTTCTAAGGTTCCTAATCTGTCAAGACAGTGGTACTAAATTGTGTTTCACCACTTAATGGAAGGAGTGTTTTGAAACTAGGTTTTCTCTGAATACAGCTCCTGTTGCAGAAGTCAGTTAAAAATAAACTTTTATAACAAACAAAAATTAATCAAATACATCTGAACTTCATTCTTACTGTTAGTAAACTGAAATATGTAGGTGTTGATAAGCAAAAACAATCAATATGGATGATATAATTTATTTATCTAACATAATAGATTTTTAACAATTATGTAATAGATAGGGGATTCTAAATATCTATTGAATAACAATAAACTACAAGTGTTTTTAATGTTTAAATCCCAAAATACAAGATTCCTACGTTTATAATTAAGGAAAAGATAGGCAAAGTTTGTGCTAATTTCTATTAATTATTGGATATTGATATAATAATTTTGTTTTGCCATTTTCAATTTCTTCTCCCCCATCACACTTTACAATCACAGATCTGTTCCCAATCCAAAAATGAAATATTTATTTATTTCTTTTCAGCTTCCTGCTGCTTGATTCTATAATCAGACAGTGCTGCTTTAATGGCATCTTCTGCAAGCACTGCAAAAAATATTAATTTATTAAATTGTAGCCTATTAAAAAAATATATAATTGTTTTAATTAAAAATTATATTAAAATTACACCATCATGACATGGGTTCAAGAGCTTGAGTATTGGGATTATTTTAATTTTACCTGCTCTGGCCAAACAAAATACCATATAACATTCAGCTTTACAACATACAATATCTCATATTCAGACAAAAAGAGACCAGAGTGAGCTGACACTGGCTTGATACTTATTTAAAGGAAAGTACATAACAAACAAATTAGGTACTTACTGGAGCAATGTAGCTTGACGGGAGGCAGCGAAAGTTCCTTAGCAATATCAGTATTTTTTAGTTTCAAAGCCTCATCAACTGTTTTGCCCTTAACCCATTCAGTAGCTAGAGAACTTGAAGCTATAGCAGATCCACATCCAAATGTTTTAAATTTAGCATCAACTATTTTTCCTTGATCGTCAACTTTGATTTGCAATTTCATCACATCCCCGCAAGCTGGAGCGCCAACTAATCCTGTTCCAACGTTTTTATCTTTCTTGTCAAGAGATCCGACGTTACGCGGATTTTCATAATGTTCGATAACCTGTTAAAATATTTGCATACTTATTTGTTAAGGGATCACGTAACAAACCAAAAAATCGATAAACCTTGACATTGCACCTGAAAATAATTCAACTTACATTTGCATGGTATGACGCAGTTTGTATAACATTCAACCCGGTGCTATTTCTCAAGCACAGGCATCGACATATATTCGGGAGTAAATATGCCATATTTTATAAATACCAACGTTACTTTAATCTTAATCCAGTGCAATATTGACAATTTGACACTGAACTGAACGTGAACATTTGCTTTCAACTTGAAGTTTGCTAGTCGAAAATACAGATAAAATTCAAAAAAGTTTCCATTATGTGTCATTAAGCGGGTTGGTATAAAAACATTTTTAATCTTATACTAACATTTTAATAATTTTCCTGACTTTAATATAAAACTTCCTGACTTTAATATATTGAAATATAAGTTAATACTAGTTTTACATTTACCACAAAGTCTAAAGTATTTTAATTCTCTTTAAATATCATAAAACACAAAAATAAATTAATGCAATTAAGACTGGATGTGGGTTACTACTGTTGCGACAATATAGTAATAAAATGAAGATTATGTTTTGTAAACATCATGATTTGTGAAATAAAATTAAATATTTTAACTATTTAATTTATTATACTTCATAATTGTTAATAATATTCACAGTCATTATAATTATTAGGTTTTCTAGACGCTTCAATTGATGGGGCGACCCATGGGTCGCTAGTTATAAATCTTCGAATACGTATATCTAATCTATCTAAGCCATGGCATTACGTGCCAAACATCCCGAATCTCTGCACAACAGTCTCACAAAAAAAACACATAAATATAACATATATTTCGACATTGGTATCTAAAATTTACAAATTGAGAACATAATACACCATAAAGTCTTTGTGAAAAGTAGTAAGTAACTAAGTACTATAAAAATCCTGTATAATCTCTAATATTACTTTCTTCTCGTTTCTTTATAAACGTTTGTCTATACTACGTGTTTATTTACCTCTTTCGTGTCTCTATTCACCCCAAATGTTATGAAATGGTACATATTTTACCGGTAAGCTTAATGAAAATTGACATTAATTAATTTTACTAATTGTAAAAATTTAATATATTAATTTGTTGTTTTTTACATTCTTATCAAAAAATCATTACATGGTTTTTCCCAATTTTCATATACAGTACGCAGCAAGCTTCGTAAATGACCTTCGAATAAATTATAAAAGAAAATTCTAATCAATAACATGACAATTGGACTTAGAACAATTTCAGGGCTTGTTGTGCCTTCTTTAACTAATTTATTTTGTTTAGCTCGATTACAAATAAGTACCGTGTAAGTTGTGAAATATATTATAATAATATCGTTATAATAGCCACTTATAATTATGTAATAACCGGCCGGTGTGTCAGTTATATTTACATTACAGTATTATATATAATTTAAAGATATATAACAGTTTTTAACATTCATTCAGAAAGTTATAAATAATTTATATTTCTAGCAAAATGGCCTCTAATAATCCTGACTACAAAAATGCCACAAGTGTCCACGAATTCACCGTGAAAAACATAAAAGGTGAAGATGTAAAACTTGATGTATACAAAGGTCATGTATGCATCATCGTTAATGTAGCTTCCCAGTGTGGCCTTACAGCAAATAATTACAAACAACTTAATGAATTATATGACCAGTATGCTGAAAGCAAAGGTATGATTTACTTTAATATTAACTAAGTATGTTTTACATTTTTTATCAATAAAACGAAACTTAATCTTATAATTAATATTTATATATATATTTAATATAATTTAGGTTTACGTATTTTGGCATTTCCTTGCAATCAGTTTGCTGGACAAGAACCTGGAAATTCAGAAGATATTGTATGTTTCATGGGCGAACGCAAAGTTAAATTTGATATGTTTGAAAAAATTGATGTCAATGGAGATTCTGCTCATCCATTGTGGAAATTTTTAAAGGCAAGTTACATTTTATCAGTAGATAAATCATACAAATGTTATGGTCTAATGCTGTTGATTAAAAAAATTGAAATCACAAGATAATGTATATTTATTACCATAATTTCATTATTGATGTCAATGGTGAAACTATCTATTTATAGATTGTAGAAAATTGTGAGTACTCACTACAATATTGATATACCTCTTTTTTTTAAATATAGTTTGTTGATTTGTACCAGTTGCTGCTATTGCGCAATATGACAAATACTAGATTCTGTTTTTACATAGATATACTAAGGCTACATTCCTGTTTTTACCGACTTCTGTAAGAAAAGGGGGTTATCAATTTGACTATGTTTTTTTTAATTACTAGGCTAAACTAGTCTAAAATATTCATATTATTTATGCTGAAATAGGAATTCAGGAACAGATGGCATATGAATATGAATTATAAATGAATTATTAGCAGTATGAATTTTTAATGTTTATTGATTTCTACAAATAATTATATATCCTTGAGGGTGATATGTTTACTTTTATCTGTAACTTAGTAAATATACTGTCAAGGTTGACTTATTTTTCATATTGATTTCTTGGATGGTAGTGAATGGGAAAAAGTAATGAAATATTTTTTTGCCATGGAATTTTTATTAACACTTAAATGTAGTATCAATTGTAGGACAAATGTCCAGTCGTAAGAAAAAGTGCTGCCTTGGATTTCTCCACTATAAAAGTGGAGAAAGGTATACTGAATATTAATTATTACAGTATATATTTATTTATATTTTTATTAAATTATAGTACATATATACTATTTCAAGTAATAAATTGATAGGCTATAAATATGCCTTGTGCCTACACACATCTGTGCTGAATACAGAGATCTGCTGTGACTGTTTTTGTATTTTAAATAAGTTTTTTTGTTTATTGTTACTATGGTTTTTTATGCATATTTCATTTTTATAGCACAAGCAAGGAGGAACCTTAGGAAGTTTTATTAAATGGAATTTCACAAAGTTCATTGCTGACAAAAATGGTGTTCCAGTTGAAAGACATGGTCCTAACACTGATCCATTGGATTTGGTCAAGTCCTTAGAAAAATATTGGTAAAAATGGATATAAAAGCACTCCTACAGAAATACGGAATTAAATATTATATAAGCAAAAATAAATGTGCATTTCACAATGTAAAAATATATTAAATAAGAATAATGTTTTATTTATTAGTTCTGTTATAATTTTTATATTTGTCATTATATGTATTTTAACGTTATTGTGGTTTGGTGAAAAATATATATTTTATTAACTTAAACAGCCTTTTTAATAATCTTTCTTCAATATTTTATTAGATAAAAGATAAATCTTAGTTTTTGTTATATAAGTAATTAGAAATCTTAAGGACTTGTCAACCATCTGAACTGGTGAGTATCTAACATTAATCATTACTATTTCCATTATTATAATAGCAATGGTAATTAACAAACATTAAGTGTAATTAAAAACAATGAGATTGTTAAGATATTTAACTCGATGTGTATGGGGCCTAAAAAGCTTACATGGGAGCCAACATTATGTAATAAATATTGCTATCTCAGTTCTTCATGAATGCAAGAAGAGCACAGACAATACAACTTTCCGTGTCCGTTACAGATTGCGCCAACTGAGTGCGACCAATCGTAGCATCTTTTTTTGAATCTATTCCGGCGTCGTTGTCATAGCGTAGCTTGTCGGGTGTGATGTAAACGAGTTGTTTATGTTAAAATTCGAATACGTATATATAATTTTTTTATAAATATTGTGTGAATCAAGTGAGTTTTAAGTTCTATTTATTATATGTCACACACAAGTATCACGCATTTTATTACTTGTACATTCTCAGTGTGTGGTGATGTGATAAATTTAGCAATTTGTGCTAAAAGTTGTATAACGAGTTTTAAAAATAATTAAGATTATGTCTACGAGAAGTGGTCGAATTAGGCAGAGCCTAATAGAAATTAGTCCTTCACGTACTCGCAAGGGAATATCACCGACGCGGTCTCCCGCCAGAAACCGGAAAAGTTCACCCACCACCCGCTCAGCACAGAAGTCGCCCTCACGCAAATCACCTAGTCGAAAGGAAAAGTCTGCGTCTAAATATCCAGCACGAAAATCTCCATCAAGGGCCGTAAAAGAAGCTAAGGAAGAAAAAGAAATATCAGTGCCCAAATCTCCCGCGAAGCGTCCTGCACTTAAAAAGGATACGGAATTCAAAGTTGTTGACGTCTCTTCAAAAATAGAAATTTCACGTAGTACTCGATCCCGACGTATTGATTATTCTATTAAAGATCTTCCTCAACCTGTAGCCAAAGTAGAGCCTTTAAGTGATGAAAAACCTAACGGGCTCGATATAGTTCATTCAATTACTGATGTGTATGGTCTGAGAAATAGAAAGAATTTCGAAGATCTAGTTCCACGTAGGTCTAGCCGGCTGAAAGATGTTGTGGATAACTTCTCTGATATTAGACAAAGTGTCAGTAAATCGCTGAGTAAATCTTTAAGCAAGTCTGTGAGCCAGTCAATTGATAATTATTCTGATGAAGAAAATTCAGAAGAATTATTACCAAAGGAGAGATCTCAACCTATAACTAGGAAACTTTCTACTCCATTACCAAGTAGTGTATCACTAGCTTATTTGAGCAACCGATATGAATTTGGTGGAAAGTTAGGTTCTATAATATTAAGCATTTTAATACCTTTATCTGTATTTGCATTACTGATATCATGTTCAAAATCTTGTTCTCATAATTCTTTCCTAGACCAATCATTGTACAAATCAGTATCAAAATGGTTTAGTGCTACAACTTCACTTGTTGTTATCAGCCAATTTTTTTTACAAGCAATATTTGTATCTTTACCAATATGTGGTACCAAAGAAGTAAATGAACAAGGGAAAAGATATTATTTCAATGGATTTTTCTCTAGTTTTTGCACTATCAACTTACTGTTTGCATTGGAATACTATAAGGTCTTCAATGTTGACTCCCTTTTGACTTCATACTTATCAATGACTACTGTTTCTTATATAGTAGCAGTAATGCTTGCAATTATTTTATTTATTAAAAGCTCACAAATTTCTAAAGATTCTATTAATCCTTATGGAAATTCAGGATTCATTTTGTATGATTTCTTCATGGGACGGCAGGTACAAGATTATATCATGAGGATTAATGTTAAATTATATCTATCTCGAGTGTCAAATATAAGCACAGTAAGTAATTTAATATAGAATAAAATTTGCAATCACCCTATAGTATTTAGTACTAATGCTTTATATACTAATAATTACTTATTTTTTCAGCTTATACTTGCAATATTAATTTTCAAACATGGTTTATATATTGAAAAGAAGGAAATTGATAGCATATCATGGGACAAGTTAACTGCAATTATAAGTAAAGTGCAATATAAGCCAACCCTACTGGTATACTCCTTGATGCAAATAATTTATGCATTGTATTTCATAATGAGAGAAAAAAAACTAATATCAACATTCTACTGGCAATCTGAAGGATTAGGGTATCTTCAAATTGTGTCTGGTTCACTTTACCCATACTACTTTACGTCCATATCTAAATATGTGAAAGATGCAAATGTAGAATTGTCAACTAATATATTAATTATGGCATCTGTGACATACTTACTGGGTCTTTTAATTATGCTTATCAGTAACAACATTAAATATGAATTCAGGAAAAATCCACTGCAGCCTAGCTTGACATGTAAGTAATTAAAACCTTCTAATTATCCTTGTATAACATGATACTCTTATATTATTCATTAATAATAGATAAATTAATAGCTATTTACATATGTGTGCTTATATGTATGTCTTATCATATTTTATAAAGCTATTGTGGCATAACGAGGACACTATTTGATTGTAAATGCATTGGTTGTGGCTTCAATCCCCACTCAGGGTAATGAATCTTTTTTATCCTAACTCACGGAAGACACAGCACAACACTTCCTAACATTAGGTTCTGCTAACTGTCCTATATGCTGCTGATGCTTAAAATCTTTTTTAGCATAAAGTTAAATCAACATGCATAAGATGGAAGAAAATTAGACACCTAATTACAGACAGTAATTGAACTCCTAGTTTCGTTTTTTTACATCATAAACCATCACTAAGTTATTTCTCCTTTAAAATGCTAAAATTGTGTGAAAATAAAAAAAATATACTAAAAGTAACTTAAAATTTATTATGCTATGTGATTTTTTTACAGATTTAGAATCAATGCCCACATTTCACGGAAAGAAACTTCTTGTATCCAACCTATGGGGTATAATGCGTCATCCGAATTACACAGGAGATATACTGATTCACATTGCACTAGCGTTGCCCGGGATTTTGACTAAACACATGATAGCGGCTAGTCCTGCTTTGTTGACAATATTAATGTTGGTCCACCGGGCATGGAGGGACCATGACCGATGTCGAAGGCGGTATGGAGCTGCATGGCAGAGATACTGCATTAGAGTGCCTTCTGTTCTAATACCAAAAATATTGTAAATCAACGACTATTAATTAAAGGCAGAATGGTATTCAGTTAGATGACTTTTCTTAGTTTTTTTTTTTTCAATCTTCTATAGGTCCGCGTTATCGAAACGCGGCTTCGCCCGCTTAAACTTATATTTTTATTATTACAAAATTATATAAAATCTTTACATCCATTAATGACTTCTTGGTTATAACCATGAGCATTATGATCTAAATTTTACTAATACAACTGTATACTATTTGTGCCTTTACATCATATAGCTGCCATATCCATATAAATAAGAATCATATGCACTTGTTTTTCAGGCAGTATTTATTTTTAAATAATTATTTATAGTTTTAAAAGAGAGAAATCTTACTTTATGTATTATTTTACATATTTTAGAATATTTTATACAATGATTGATATAATTGAATTTATGAATTTCAGTTGTTTTAATGTATTTTTAGTTGTAGTGTTTTTGTGCCCTTGCCATAGATATTACCACCGGACATATTAATTTAGCTCTCTATTTGTTTTATAATTAGTTTTAAACTATTTTCAGACACTGATTTTTTTTGAAATAATATAAACTAGTACAAGTTTTACATGGGTACTATAAATCATTAATAATATATCAAATCATAAAATTAAATAATTTTTAGGTATATGTTAATGTAAGATTGAAATTTAGTTAAAAAATTATGTGCCTATAAATTTACAATTTTAACTTTTGGTATTAAATATTTTAAATGTGAAAGGCACAAAGCTCAATATTTTTACATATCTTTTTGTGTCATAAATAAATGTTTAAATTTTAAGAAGAATGAGCGTGTCACATATTTGTTTAAAAAATATATTCTAAACAATTGGTAGTTGTTTTATTTTCATTTTCCTGGTCTTTTTAGTTTCATTATTTACTAGGTAGTATTACATTGAAAAATGGCCCCAAAAATAGAATTCGTGGATAAGTGAAAATATTAAATATTTCACTTCCTCGAGTGGGAATCAAATCCACAACCTGCCGCATTTACAGTCACACTTAGTAGCCTGCGCCACGGCTTGCCTCTTTAATATTAGTAAAGATATACCCCGCTAGGGCTAAAGCGTGAAGCTATGTATGTGTAAAGTAATAATATTACAAAAGCAAGGAAAATTAAAAAAAAAATATTTCAGTTATAACTTATATTTATATAAAATTATTATGCTTATATTTTTAAAATATTTTGTGAAATCTTCTAGCCTTACCAATGCAAATAATGTTTGTTTTTTATTTTAATGTATGTTATGTGTGTTGTTTTTCTTTAAATGAAAAACTTAAACATCTCAGTCATACATGTATTATTTGCCAAAATCATATATTTTGTGGAGTGGATGTTAAAAGTACGCCATTAAAACACACATTTCTTTTTATAATTTTCTTTATTTTTATATAAAATACACATACAATTTGTAAATAAACAATTCAATATTCAAATACATATCTAATTATATTTTTCGTTTCTAACACGATCATCATCCATTTCGACATTTATGATAGTACTGGACACTTAGTTTTTACGAAATACAATATGCGAAAAAACACTGGCAGCGATAATTAAATTAATTTTAAATCTTATATTTTTTGATGAATTTTTTAAATAGTCTATTCATAATGAATTAGGACTAGAGTTATGTACTTAGATTGCGTTTGTGCTATGGAAAATGAAATGAGAATTATTTTCAATTTTCATGCATCTTCTCGAGTGGACTATGGATGGCTCTTCGACATTTGGCGTTCTATGCCTAAGCAGATAGGGTTGACACGTATTTTATAAATTAACATATTCCCCCAAATAGTATTTGAAGTTGAACCCGGGTCGTCCTCGCCAGGCATAGCGCAAGTCACAAGACTAACAAGTTTAATAAACGTATCAACCATGAAACTTTATTGACAAAGCTACACAAAGTATTAAGACGATGACTTTTTACTGATATGTAATTCATGTAGCTTTCATTTTATCGACTAATTCTGCCGCCTATCTAAGATGATGTCGCATGCAAAGTGATTACGAATTACGAGATTTCTACTAAAAATCTAACACCGAGTACCTGTTATTGTAGTCTAGTACAAGGACCCATCAATTCAACATCGAATATTATTATTAATTTAGTTCTAATAGGCCTTAAGTGCCAGTTAAAGAATTTTAACCTACACACAGCAATTTCAGAATTACATATTGATTGAACACGTAAGAATATTCAAATTACTATAATATATTTTTGGTTTCATTAGTATTTATAAATTGTTTTACTTTCTAAATGTACAGCAATAAACAAAATATTAAGATATTTTCGTTTTATAATTGTTTTTATATGGATTTATTTAAATTTACATAATTATATTTTTTATGAGTTACGTCCATCACGTTAATTATATTAGGGTTTGGCACGAAATAGTAAATTTACGTGTAGGTATATGTATATTGCCAGTAAGTGAGGTGCTGACCGCTGGAAAATGATTGGCATATTATATATTTTTATTTACTTCATCAAATTATTATACTTAATGTAAAATAAATGTACAATATGACACTGTTGATATTTTTAAAAATACTTAAGATCTTTTATAACCGTTGAAGCTACAAATTTCTTTATACATCCATAAATAGATAATTATTAGAAGCGACATTTTTTTTTACATAAGGTTAGGTTTCATACATACAGAAAAAACATACTTTGAATAATATCCAAAAAAATATAGAAAAAACAAAACAAAAACCTAGGTATTTCAGAGTTAATTCATTGACAAGGAAGACACAATACTTAACTAGGTACGTAAGCTCGACCAATAATTTAGTAATAATTATAAAAAATATATAAATTATGTTTAGAAGAATGTTTTGATATCTACACGTTTGTATTTTCAATATGGAATATTTAAAAGGTTTATGACACCAGTGATGTCATTATTCATTATTGTTTAATATAACATTAAATAATATTTATTAAGCCTTCTAGTTATTTGGTTCCATTTAATGCTCACTATGAAAATATACATTTAATTCTATTTTATCATTTATTTACATTTATATAGGTATTTACATCTCTGATGATAATTTTATAAGACAATATTGGGTAGGTACGGTGTTTATTAGAAAAATAATAAGTTATTACTAGGTAGAGTAATCTAAAATACATATTATATTACTTTTCACAACATACAGGGAATTATATTTTATTTTAGATAAAATAGCAAATTAAATAATAATTATTAAGCCACACAGCGTACGCTTGGAAAGGTGACCACATATCCCATTAGGATTTGCATCCAAAACAATTATTTGATCATAATGGTTTTTTTAAGCTTAATTATAGTTAGTAGAAAACGGAATACAGTGCATATCATTCCAGTTGAACATTTCTTTTGGATTTTAACTTGTAAAAATTGAAGCAAGCAAGGCATTGTTTTATTTTTGGGGATTAGGTATTATATTTTTCGGATAATTTTAAATCTTTCTGTCAATATTTTTGTTTTCAATTCTTAATTCAGGTATTCTAATTGTAGCTCTAAAAACAAATATGTTAATGGTACATAGATACGTTAAATTAATGGCAGTGTTATTAACTTTTAAATTTAGATATCCACACTTTTTATTTCACTTTTGTTAGAGCAATATTATATTAATGAATAAAATTTCAGTAAATTGATTTTAGTGTTCTATAAATTTACTGTAGTGGTAATTTTTTATTGTGTTTTTTTTAGTAATTGTACATAAAATGGATCTAACAACATAGATTTCTTCCATTAAATATTTTTAAAAATTATAAGATGACATGAGAAAGAAGTTAAACTTATTGTATGTACCAAAGTATTCAAGAAATACACTAAATAAATTATGAACGTTAGATATGGATATTCTAACCTAGATTCTATTTAAAATGGCCGGAATAATTAAAAAGAAGGGTAAGTTTAAATTAGATAGAGGTTTTATGGGAATCATAGTACCATCAGAGTAAAGAAGAGAAGTTTCAATTTTCTTAAGTAGCCAATAGATTAACACTTCATATCTATCTACACATTTTAATACATACATACCTACGTATTACACAGCCATTGATTTGGTTGATGGCATGTTTACTCTTTTAAAATGGACATTAAAATTATAGGTGGATGATTATGAATGATATTAAATATAATCTTTTTTTTTTATCTGGTCCTTATTTCATGTTTTGTATGATTTTTTAAAATTATTGTTAACAGAAAACATGAAATTCTCATGTTTACTTCAATATTGTTAACGATTAAATCATTCGTAATCTTCCACCTTTAAATAATTGTAAAGCAAATTTGGTTTATTTGAATGATTTACGCTGTCGCACGCTAGTAGCTTTACATATTTATTATTAGGGCATTTTTAAAGTATAGTTTTATGTTTATTTTGTATTTATCTTATAAACAGTATATCTATAGGAATAACTCTATCGGAGAAGATAATAATTTTTGTCACTACGAATATAGAAATATTAAGGAATAAAGTTTTCAGCTCGAAGTTTCAAATCTATAAGGCTAATATTTTTAAATATCCAATTTCATTGTTTCACATGAACTACACGAAGTCTTAAATATTAGGATTCGTTTACTGGCCGAAGAGTTAAAGATTTTAATAATTGTAGCTAATTACGACTATTCATATTCAATTTTCACATTACTCGAGACGAGTTGTCGTTTTATATATTTTAACGTCATTAAAATTTCGTTCACACTTTTGGAACATTGAGGACATTTAAATATCGCTCAAATGTATCGTAGTTAATACATTGTACATAAGTCTTTATTCGGTAACTTCACAGTCACAAATAAATAATTAATAAATGTCACATCGAATTTATTCCTAGTAGTAATGTTAACGAACAGTTATTAATTAGTCAGTTAAACAAAAATGGCGGTGCTCCCGGTTACAATAATAATAGCGTACATTACAATTCTTGCAAGATACTTAGGATGGCAAATTACTTATACAACTTATAATATACATATGAACAAATAAATAAATGACTTCTATTTAAGTTTAAATAATTTCCCGTATTATTTATTTATACAGCGCGACGACGAGCGCGCGCGGGCGCGGGGCGTCAGAAGTTGCTGTCAAACACGCCCATAGAACGCGTGATGTCCTCGTCTCGGAGACAGCAGTCGAGGAACTCGTCCATTGTTAGTACACCGTCTCGATTTAAATCCATTTTCTAAAATGATAAAAATATTCGCTTCGTTAGTTAGTAGGGTTTAATTTTCTAGTTAAGTTTTGTCTGTTGGTATATGAAATTTGTAAGTAATTCTTTGGAATATAAACTTCAGCTAATATTGAAATTTGTACTTTGTAGCACTGAAGTGCGTGAACCATCGCTATAATATAAATTTATATATTAATTTTTACCTAATTGTACTATTTGAAAGTACATCTCTTAACTCTGTTCAGAAGGTGAAAGCTTTGATGGTTTTGATACATATGTACATACTTATTTATTATTTAAGATAGTAAGTTGTCTCTATTTTGATATATTTTGAAAAAAATCAGATCCAGATTTAATTCAATGTTATAATTATTGTTATAACAGGTTTAAATATGCATCTTTACTATTGATTTTAACTTTTAAAGGCATACTCCCTAATTTACCAGGGGGAAATATATTTTTTTAATTATAAAAAAAATAATCACCTGGAATAATCGCTCCACCTTTTCTCTTACAGCTTCGTCATCAATCATAGGTTCGACAATTCTGCCCATTAGGTCATATATTGCATTTACAATTTCGGTCATTTCTTCTTTAGTTATATAGCCGTCGCCATTTATATCGTATAGGGAGAATGTCCATCGTAGCTTCTCCTCTATCGTTCCTCTTGACAGTATTGAAAGGCCGGTAACAAATTCCTTAAAAAATATATATTTAGTGAAGAAATATATCTTATAGAATAATAGCAAAATTAAAGTTTTTTTTTTTCATACATGAATTATTTTTCTTTTTCAGCTTCACACTTGATAGGCAGAGGGAGCCGTGTTAAAACGCTCTCCACCTTCCGCCGAATTCTGGAGGCATTGCGTTTAGAGTGGCGGAACTCAACGCTAAGCTTCGTCTATATAGACCATAACGAAGAAAAGAAAATAGTAAATATTTCGTTTCCACAAGTGGGAATCGAACCCACAACATGTCACGTTTACAGTCACATGTTTGTGCCCCTGCTCCACAACTGACCTCAATTAAAAGTTATAATAGATCATAAAATAAAAATTAACATAACAAACTTATCTCCGTTTGTTAAATTTCATAATAATAAATAAATATTATTAATATGTTTTACTGACCTCAAAACTAAGTAAACCACTTCGGTCTTGGTCCAAAGTGTTAAAAACAAAGTGAGCATACTGTGCAGTATTGGCTGAAACCAAAAATGTCCTTTGAGATGTTTACATTAATTTTTTTTCATTTTTATCAATCTATTAAATTTATATGAAAAATCTTCAAATTAAGAATTCATAAATAATATTATATTTGGAATTTTAAAATCTACTATTTATTTTTTATATTAACATGTTGTATATTTTTCTTAAAACTTTCGATTCCATTTCTTGTGAACATAAAATAATGTTGTGCAACAAAATAAAATAATAAATGAATGAAACTGACGTCATTACTGAGTGAGTCATACATCATACCTAATATTAGAATATTCTTTCTACATAATGAACATTTTTTAGACTACTTAAACAAAAGGGGTATAAATTAAATGATACACAAAAAATTTATACATTTACTTTATTTCTGTTAGGTACAACATTACAGATCTGACATGTGGATTGGACACAAGTCCAATAAATAACCATAAAGTTGACCCATGCACATGAAAAAGTTTTATGTGCTACAGCATTTAGAATGGCTGTTTCTAAGTTTGCCAACTCAAAATTATCACAATGGAATAATTGAAGTCGCCTAGAACATTTGGTTTGTCTTACTCTCTTAATTATTTTGAAATTTCCAAGACACAATCTGATTTTGGTGCTGTATTGTATCTTGGAAATTTTTACAGATACAAATGTTGGTATTATAATAAACTTAATTAATGTTTTTGAGATGGGCCACAAATGCAGTGGTTCTCCCGGACAGTTCCTTAAGTTAAATTTACACTAAAGCCCCTCCAGTTTGTTGTTGATACACCTCTATTGTGTCACCTTCTTCCATTTCCAAAGATGTTGGTGTGTCATTTTCATTGATAGGTTGACCATCAAATCGGAATCGTACAACTTGCATTGATAGACCCTGAAAGTTTAAGTCCCGATTTTAGTCTTGTCTTGTTGTGTTACAAACACTTTATAAGTATCACAGATAGCAAATATCAATAGATAAATATATTTCTAAGAATACCAGTACATAAAATTAAATTAGCTTCACACTGTATCCCACACAGCTGGGTAGGCAGAGGGAACTTTGTGTTAAGACACTCAGTTCCCCACTTTCCGATAGTGGGGATCGAACCCGCAACCAGTTACACCGAGTTCTGCTCCATAACTGGCTTGTACATAATGTAAAATAATACAAAACTAAAAAAGGCTTCTCAATATTGCTTTAAAATAATTAAATTTGAAATGCCACACAGTGCAATAAAAACTACAATATCAAGCAAATTTTAAGATATTAACATAGTTAATTTTTAGAATAACTCTCAAGATGAGATAAAGATTCTGAAATTAGTAAATTGAAAGTTAAAGATGTAGAATGATATAGTATATTGTAGTGTTAGCAATTTCCTTTATAAATATTGTTATAATTATGTTACTGTTTAGTCGCATTTTAAGGTTAAAACTACATAATTAGAAAAATAGTACCGTAATTTATTGTTTTTGCAACAATAAAATGGCACTCGAAAAGACCGGTACGTTGCCAAGCAAAAGTATTGCGTACACATATAATGGATAGTGGAATGAGAGGTATTTAAGTATAATTACAAAATATACTGAAGATTCAACATATGAATAATTTATATTAAGTAAAGGTACTGACCGCTCTATCACAGTAGGCATTCATCAATTTTCTGAGTGGTGTGTGTTTCTTAATTTTAAATTGGACAATAGCATTATCTTGTCCTAAAACTTTAAGATTGATGTGTTCGCTTTCTCCCTGAAAATAAGTTTATACATACGGTACTTATAAAATAACAAACACTTAAAACACAAATTCAACGGTACACAATATAACCACATTGCACTGAGAGCGCCATATCTATTTTTCAAGATTTGCGGCTCGTTTACAATTAAAACTACGGAAAATATAGTACCTTTTTTTCATCTGCCATTTTAGGATTATAAAAATATTAATTCCTATAGACAAAACTTAAAAGAGTTCAGCTGAATTTCACGAAGAATCACACAAACTACACAGTGACAGATTTGTGATCCGATGGC